>OV121074.1:40972269-41129769 GCA_921293005.1 Nemoura dubitans
CTCCTGATTTTGGTAGCAAAGTCAGGACTGACTTTTGAGCCGATTTTGGAAGCTGGCCATTTTCCATTGAATGTCCAAAAACTTCCCAGTATGGTGTAGAGAGTTCGGCCCAGAACGCTAGGTAGAACTCTGCTGTTAATCCATCGATCCCTGGTGCTTTTCCCTTGTTAAGCTCTCCGAGGGCGGTCGCCAACTCTTTGGGCGTGAAGGGTGTGTCGAGTTGTTCACGGTCAACTTGGGAAAGTGAGGGTAACGACTCGTACAAAGGAGAGTCGGGGTCCAGCACGGTGGCATCACCTGAGAACACTTTAACAAAATGGTCCCTTGCAGCTGAACAGAGGGAGGGTCCATCAGACACGATTTTTCCGTTATGACGAAGACGGGAGATCGGGCTGAAAGCAGCAGCTATGTCGCGGGCCATGACGGAACCGGCGGGTCTGTCTGTGGCCAAGAGGTGGTCTTGGTGAGCCGCCACCAATGTGGCCTCACTGCGCTGTGAAAAGGCATCTTTTGCATCAGCGTTTGCACGGGAGAGATCTGCCAGGTGTTTTTTGTCAAACGAGCAGCTAGATATGATTTCCTCAACTTTTCCCTCGAGGTGGATAAATTCAGCGTCCAGACGCTGTTTTTGTGCGCGAGAGAAAAGCTCCGTTACTTCCTGAATATCGGCTTTAATGGCGTCCCACCAGTCTTCCAGCGAACCATATGCGTTTTTGGAGTTTTCGTCATATGTGGTTAACAGATTCCGGATGCATATTGAAAATTCTGGATCGCTTAGAAGTGAATTTTTGAAACGCCAATACGGGGGTCTGCTTTTTGGCGTAAATGTTTTTAATTTGATGATGAGAGCAAGATGGTCTGAGAAGGCTGGCACTATTTGGACGTTGGACACTCTGCAAGCGATGTTGGGAGTTGCATAGCACCTGTCCAGTCGAGATCCAGAAAAAGCTGGAGCGTTCCCTATAAAAGTGAAGCCTGGCTCCGTTGGTCGAAAGTCTCGCCAGATATCATCCAGATTTCCCTCCATTACTAAATTCCTAAGCCTCTGAGCAACTCGAGGTTGTCTCTCTGGGCCGCCATTTGACCGATCGACATTGGGGTTCAGCGTGACATTAAAGTCGCCGCCCACCAGGAACTGCCTGTCACAAATATCACTTTCTCCGTGTACTTCGTCTATTCGGTCACTCAAACTGTCCAAGATTTTAAGCGCCAAATCGCATTGGTGCGGGACGTAGATGCAAAAAACACGGATAGTGCTGTCCGAGTTTTGATTACCGAGCACCACCTCCTGAAGGTAGCCTGGGACTAAGATTTTTTGTGATCGTATAACGAGGCGAGAGGCCTTCTTTATGCCGATCATGGTGCCTGAGCAGACGCCTATAGGTGGATTGAATAAAAATTCATAGGCCATGTAAGCATGCGGGAAAGGTGATTTCGAACAATTGCTTTCCTGAATGAGGACCACATAAGGGAGATGGCGATCTAGAAAGCTACTTAGTTGGACCCACTTGTAACTACTCTTAACGCTCTTGGCGTTGAGAGTCACTACGCTTTGCATTAATCTAGGAATTGTGATGACATACTCTCGCACGACGTGGATCGTGCAAGGGAGACATTGTCCTCTCCTTCTTTTTCCCTAGACATAACTTTTCTAAGGTTAGCAATAAGCCTTCTCACTCTTTCCCTAATTGCCCGCTCGGATACCAGCTTGGGCTGCATCGCCTCTAACATATCAAGCAAACCGTGGACATTTCCAGTATATTTGTGGGCAACTGTGAGGGGATTACTGTTTCCCTTGACTTCCTGCAGGAAATCAAGGAAATCATTCGGTGAGATAATATTGTCAGCCTCACGACTCTCAAGCAGCTCTCTCGCCTCGAGCGGGAGGACGAGTGGTGCTATTTTTTGTCGTTTTGCTTTTTGCCTTCCCTTTTCTATTTCGGGATTGCTACTCTGTCTGTCGTGTTCTGGTATGTTCTTCTGGTGTAGGTTCTTCTGGTGTAGGTTCTTCTGATGTTCTTCACTTTTTTCAAGAATGTCAGTATCCATGTCGATAATGGCTGACTGATCCTTAAGAGCAGTGTCAGATGTCGATGTGTCAGAATCTTCTACCTGTTCTATGGTGACTACCGATTGGCTTGATGAGGGAGCTGTTTTTCTTTTGTTGTTGTCTGGCTCTATGGTGTCTCCACTGCCCGGCGGATCAACAAAACTCTGGTGCTCTGGGGGTGGGGGGGTCTTGCATTGCTTGGCAACGTGACCAGTTTGGCGGCACTTGAAGCATTTTAAGTCATCGAATGACAGAAAGACTCGATATCGATCACCATCATAGTCAACCAAAATTGACTCCGGTAGTTGGCAGCCATTCTCTGCCACAACAAAGACCTGTCTCCTGAAGCTTAGAACAGAACTAAGCTCAGGGTCCTTTCCCCCCACGTTTACAAAACTCATCGGAGAAACGATCTTTACGGCCGAGCTCAGATAGTTTTCCAAGACAGTGTGTGGTATGATAGGGCAAACATTTGATAGAACTAATCTGCTTGCCTTGGTAACAAGCCGCCGTGCTGGCAGGAATTCGTTGCCTACTTCTACTCCTCCATGGTTCGACATGAAGGTGTCGACCAGTTCTTTAGTGCTCAGATAAATGGCCACCCGGCCGAGCGATAGCCTGGACCCAAACCAAATGTTTTTGGCGCCGACTTTTTCTGCCACAGCGTGGAGGTACTGGTGGATGGATATCGTGTCCACTGATTGTAACAGAAACGCGTGTTCTTTTGTCGGAAATAACGTACTTGACTCTTTGGATACCGGTTTTTTGGCTGTCGCCCTCATAGTTGACGTGTTTTCATTTGTGCTGGAGGCACTTGCTAAAACCTCGGCCATAGTTTTTTGGGCCGGGAAGGTGGTAAAAAGTTTTGGAACTGGAAGTTCTTGCGACTCAGTGCTGAGTTTTAGAGACTCTGCGGACTGGGAAGTGCGCCTGTCTAGATTTGCTTTGACTGGCAGCACGGTGAGTTTACTGTGAATTTCTGTGTTGTCCGTTTTTGGTGGTCGAACATGTGGTGGTTGTTTTGCCAAAGGGCTGACCTCTTTGACAGTTGTATTTTTTACATTTGGGATACGCGTCGTGGACTCTTTGGTATGCGGCATGTTTTTAGAATGAGAGAGAGACGGTGATTAACAAAGAGCACTTAGCTAGAGCGACCCAGCTAATTACTCTACGTGTACCTGACCCTCCCGGGCCGGGCGATCGCTTGGGTAGAACCCTGCCAGAGCCAGCAAATCAAACGATGGTTACTCTAGAAATCTGTATAATTATACAGAGAAAAAGTTCAAAACACCGAAAAACAGGAGAAAAAATGAACCGGCGTGAAAAACAAAATGTGGAAATTGAAGATTGTCAGACCGGTAATGGGATGAGATAACAAAATACTGTGAAAACGTCACAGAAACGCTTTGAACGATACCGGTAGCGGGAGCCGAAGTGAAGCACGTCCGACTCCGACGAGATCCAGTGTGTGTGTGTGTGTGTGTGTGTGTGTGTGTGTGTGTGTGTGTGTGTGTGTGTGTGTGTGTGTGTGTGTGTGTGTGTGTGTGTGTGTGTGTGTGTGTGTGTGTGTGTGTGTGTGTGTGTGTGTGTGTGTGTGTGTGTGTGTGTGTGTGTGTGTGTGTGTGTGTGTGTGTGTGTGTGTGTGTGTGTGTGTGTGTGTGTGTGTGTGTGTGTGTGTGTGTGTGTGTGTGTGTGTGTGTGTGTGTGTGTGTGTGTGTGTGTGTGTGTGTGTGTGTGTGTGTGTGTGTGTGTGTGTGTGTGTGTGTGTGTGTGTGTGTGTGTGTGTGTGTGTGTGTGTGTGTGTGTGTGTGTGTGTGTGTGTGTGTGTGTGTGTGTGTGTGTGTGTGTGTGTGTGTGTGTGTGTGTGTGTGTGTGTGTGTGTGTGTGTGTGTGTGTGTGTGTGTGTGTGTGTGTGTGTGTGTGTGTGTGTGTGTGTGTGTGTGTGTGTGTGTGTGTGTGTGTGTGTGTGTGTGTGTGTGTGTGTGTGTGTGTGTGTGTGTGTGTGTGTGTGTGTGTGTGTGTGTGTGTGTGTGTGTGTGTGTGTGTGTGTGTGTGTGTGTGTGTGTGTGTGTGTGTGTGTGTGTGTGTGTGTGTGTGTGTGTGTGTGTGTGTGTGTGTGTGTGTGTGTGTGTGTGTGTGTGTGTGTGTGTGTGTGTGTGTGTGTGTGTGTGTGTGTGTGTGTGTGTGTGTGTGTGTGTGTGTGTGTGTGTGTGTGTGTGTGTGTGTGTGTGTGTGTGTGTGTGTGTGTGTGTGTGTGTGTGTGTGTGTGTGTGTGTGTGTGTGTGTGTGTGTGTGTGTGTGTGTGTGTGTGTGTGTGTGTGTGTGTGTGTGTGTGTGTGTGTGTGTGTGTGTGTGTGTGTGTGTGTGTGTGTGTGTGTGTGTGTGTGTGTGTGTGTGTGTGTGTGTGTGTGTGTGTGTGTGTGTGTGTGTGTGTGTGTGTGTGTGTGTGTGTGTGTGTGTGTGTGTGTGTGTGTGTGTGTGTGTGTGTGTGTGTGTGTGTGTGTGTGTGTGTGTGTGTGTGTGTGTGTGTGTGTGTGTGTGTGTGTGTGTGTGTGTGTGTGTGTGTGTGTGTGTGTGTGTGTGTGTGTGTGTGTGTGTGTGTGTGTGTGTGTGTGTGTGTGTGTGTGTGTGTGTGTGTGTGTGTGTGTGTGTGTGTGTGTGTGTTTTTTTTTTTTTTTTTTTTTTTTTTTTTTTTTAAAGAAACGATACGGAAAGATTCCAAAAATTCTCTCGGGACTTTTCTCCACAATTTTTTCGATTTCTGTGAGTTTGGAATGGACTTGAAGTGTAAAGAAGGATACTGAGTGTGTGAAATTTTAACATTAAGAAGGGTTTCAGAAAGAAACATACGGGGTTTGTGCCCTCGCACGAGAGGACACTTACCAATATACAGTGGTGACTAAATTTTCTTCCAGTGGGGGCTACATGTAGTTTCCTACATGTTTAGCGTGACTTCTCCGTCACCCACGGAGCATAGCGCGCCACCAACGCACCAAATCTTTTTAAAAGAAGCAATGTCCCCTCGGCCAAGATGCCACGCGTATTCCTTGAGAATACGGGCCTTTAAGCGAGCTCCTAGGACAATATCGTATGCTGCTGGAGGTTTGTGTTCTTTGAAGAATGCAGTCAACACCCGATATACCGTGCTTTTGGCGAGGGTGACGATAAAATTTGCGATTGCCAGCTTTGGCTCGCTGCTAGTCGCACCTGACCTCACCCCAGCAAAGATGTCTCGGAAAAGGAGACGACGGCCCCCCAAGAGTCGACTGACCATGGAGGCAACCATGTGCCACATGGCCGCAGCTCGACGACACTCTACCACCATGTGCCATGCCGAGCCGACTACCTTGCACCAGGGGCAAAGGGGCGACTGTAATTTCCGGGCATGGCACAAGAAAATGGGATCCGCCAGGCGGTTTTTGGCGAAACGCCATCCTACCTCAGCGTCGAAACCAAGCGTCGGGGAGCGACTTAAACGGCTCCAGGCGACTTTGTCACCAGACCAGTGGCCTGGTAGCGGGCCTTTCACGCCGAAGAAAGAGGCCGTGATGTCCCACTGCAAGGATTTTCGTTTTTGTGTCGTGTCGAGAGCCTTTTGGGTTTGATCCCCGGCACAGAGGTAGACAAGAGTTGGCGGCCATGGTTCAGGACCAGCTGTATCTAGAATTCCACGGAAGCGCAGGCGGCAGAACGCCTTTACTCGATTGAAGTTCATCGAAAGCGCAGTGCGGTGTCGTGCTGGCAGATCGTTGAAACCAACTATATCCTTCAGCTCTTTCCAATGGCCGCCGTCAAGGAGGTTGCCAATCAAACTACATCCGAGCCGTCCCCATGATGGGTCGAACGGGTTGGTTGCAGTCGGGATCAGGGACGATAGGATGAGAGGTACATTCTGTAGGCCCTGTGCAGTGGCCGCATACCGCTCGGGTTTCACGGATAGAGCGTTCCATGCTAGCAGTACAGCTCGCAGGAAGTCCGTCATCCCTCGTCCCGTGCGTCGGACAATGTCGGGGCAGAAGAGCGCTTGCCAGCCGAGTACTAGTCCACGAGAAGGGCGTAGGAAATGGCGCGTCATGACATGGCCTGGGTGGTCTTCGACAGCTGTTACATAGCGGTGCGCAAAGCAGACTCGAAAGAAGTCTACTTTTGACTGAAGGTGCACTAAGCCTTGGCCTCCTAAATAGATTGGGGTGCACAAGTCGCGCAGGCGAGTCCAGTGACGGCGCCCAGCCCACACGAAATCAACGAGAATACTTTGTACTCTGCTGAGGAAGGATGCTGGGGGTTGGACCACTTGTAGCGTGTACCACAGCCGTGGTGCAACGAATTGGTTTACAATCAGGACGCGTCCCCGGAGCGACATGGCGGAAGCTCTGTGTCGCCAGGCGTCTGTGACGCGTCTCACCGTGTCTTCCAAGCTTTTAAAGCCTTGGCTGGAGACCTCTGGGTTATTTCCAAGCATCAGGCCCAGAACCTTAAGCCCCTTAGGCGTCCAGGAAAAACCAAGAGGGTGGTCGGATCGTTCCTTCCAGTTTCCGGCCCACAGACCGCGTGATTTTTTGGAGTTAAGTATGCCTCCCGATTGACTTGAGTAGCAAGTGTAAGCTGCCTGCAGCTTATCAAAATCGGCGTCGTCGGAAATGAATAGTGAGACGTCGTCTGCGTAGGCCGACACCACTAAGCGGCGCTCCTCTGGGCCTGGAAGCCTGAGACCGAGCATCGTCCGGCGGGCCAGTCTTAAGAAGGGCTCGATTGAAATCGAGAAGAGAGGTCCGGATAGAGGGCACCCTTGTCTTATGCCTCTCTCAAAGGCGAATGGGGCCGTGAGGCGCGAGCCAACGCGGACAAAACACGTGGCATTTTTGTACAATGTTCTAAGATGGTTACAAAACACTTCCCCGAAACCGAAACTTTTTAGACAGTAAAAAAGGTAGCCGTGGTCGACTCTGTCGAAAGCGCCTTGTTGGTCGAGAGAGACAAGGGCGAGGGGCTGGTTTTCCTTGTTTACATACTCTAATATGTCCCGGTGTAGGTGGAGGTTGTCGTATATCGTCCTGCCTGGAACGCAATACGCCTGATCAGGATGGATAATGTGACTCATGACATTTTTTAGTCGGGTAGAGAGTGCTCGCGCCAGAATTTTGTAATCTGTTGTGAGCAACGAAATCGGCCTCCAGTTTTTTATGTCGAGTCTATCTCCTGATTTTGGTAGCAAAGTCAGGACTGACTTTTGAGCCGATTTTGGAAGCTGGCCATTTTCCATTGAATGTCCAAAAACTTCCCAGTATGGTGTAGAGAGTTCGGCCCAGAACGCTAGGTAGAACTCTGCTGTTAATCCATCGATCCCTGGTGCTTTTCCCTTGTTAAGCTCTCCGAGGGCGGTCGCCAACTCTTTGGGCGTGAAGGGTGTGTCGAGTTGTTCACGGTCAACTTGGGAAAGTGAGGGTAACGACTCGTACAAAGGAGAGTCGGGGTCCAGCACGGTGGCATCACCTGAGAACACTTTAACAAAATGGTCCCTTGCAGCTGAACAGAGGGAGGGTCCATCAGACACGATTTTTCCGTTATGACGAAGACGGGAGATCGGGCTGAAAGCAGCAGCTATGTCGCGGGCCATGACGGAACCGGCGGGTCTGTCTGTGGCCAAGAGGTGGTCTTGGTGAGCCGCCACCAATGTGGCCTCACTGCGCTGTGAAAAGGCATCTTTTGCATCAGCGTTTGCACGGGAGAGATCTGCCAGGTGTTTTTTGTCAAACGAGCAGCTAGATATGATTCCTCAACTTTTCCCTCGAGGTGGATAATTCAGCGTCCAGACGCTGTTTTTGTGCGCGAGAGAAAAGCTCCGTTACTTCCTGAATATCGGCTTTAATGGCGTCCCACCAGTCTTCCAGCGAACCATATGCGTTTTTGGAGTTTTCGTCATATGTGGTTAACAGATTCCGGATGCATATTGAAAATTCTGGATCGCTTAGAAGTGAATTTTTGAAACGCCAATACGGGGGTCTGCTTTTTGGCGTAAATGTTTTTAATTTGATGATGAGAGCAAGATGGTCTGAGAAGGCTGGCACTATTTGGACGTTGGACACTCTGCAAGCGATGTTGGGAGTTGCATAGCACCTGTCCAGTCGAGATCCAGAAAAAGCTGGAGCGTTCCCTATAAAAGTGAAGCCTGGCTCCGTTGGTCGAAAGTCTCGCCAGATATCATCCAGATTTCCCTCCATTACTAAATTCCTAAGCCTCTGAGCAACTCGAGGTTGTCTCTCTGGGCCGCCATTTGACCGATCGACATTGGGGTTCAGCGTGACATTAAAGTCGCCGCCCACCAGGAACTGCCTGTCACAAATATCACTTTCTCCGTGTACTTCGTCTATTCGGTCACTCAAACTGTCCAAGATTTTAAGCGCCAAATCGCATTGGTGCGGGACGTAGATGCAAAAAACACGGATAGTGCTGTCCGAGTTTTGATTACCGAGCACCACCTCCTGAAGGTAGCCTGGGACTAAGATTTTTTGTGATCGTATAACGAGGCGAGAGGCCTTCTTTATGCCGATCATGGTGCCTGAGCAGACGCCTATAGGTGGATTGAATAAAAATTCATAGGCCATGTAAGCATGCGGGAAAGGTGATTTCGAACAATTGCTTTCCTGAATGAGGACCACATAAGGGAGATGGCGATCTAGAAAGCTACTTAGTTGGACCCACTTGTAACTACTCTTAACGCTCTTGGCGTTGAGAGTCACTACGCTTTGCATTAATCTAGGAATTGTGATGACATACTCTCGCACGACGTGGATCGTGCAAGGGAGACATTGTCCTCTCCTTCTTTTTCCCTAGACATAACTTTTCTAAGGTTAGCAATAAGCCTTCTCACTCTTTCCCTAATTGCCCGCTCGGATACCAGCTTGGGCTGCATCGCCTCTAACATATCAAGCAAACCGTGGACATTTCCAGTATATTTGTGGGCAACTGTGAGGGGATTACTGTTTCCCTTGACTTCCTGCAGGAAATCAAGGAAATCATTCGGTGAGATAATATTGTCAGCCTCACGACTCTCAAGCAGCTCTCTCGCCTCGAGCGGGAGGACGAGTGGTGCTATTTTTTGTCGTTTTGCTTTTTGCCTTCCCTTTTCTATTTCGGGATTGCTACTCTGTCTGTCGTGTTCTGGTATGTTCTTCTGGTGTAGGTTCTTCTGGTGTAGGTTCTTCTGATGTTCTTCACTTTTTTCAAGAATGTCAGTATCCATGTCGATAATGGCTGACTGATCCTTAAGAGCAGTGTCAGATGTCGATGTGTCAGAATCTTCTACCTGTTCTATGGTGACTACCGATTGGCTTGATGAGGGAGCTGTTTTTCTTTTGTTGTTGTCTGGCTCTATGGTGTCTCCACTGCCCGGCGGATCAACAAAACTCTGGTGCTCTGGGGGTGGGGGGGTCTTGCATTGCTTGGCAACGTGACCAGTTTGGCGGCACTTGAAGCATTTTAAGTCATCGAATGACAGAAAGACTCGATATCGATCACCATCATAGTCAACCAAAATTGACTCCGGTAGTTGGCAGCCATTCTCTGCCACAACAAAGACCTGTCTCCTGAAGCTTAGAACAGAACTAAGCTCAGGGTCCTTTCCCCCCACGTTTACAAAACTCATCGGAGAAACGATCTTTACGGCCGAGCTCAGATAGTTTTCCAAGACAGTGTGTGGTATGATAGGGCAAACATTTGATAGAACTAATCTGCTTGCCTTGGTAACAAGCCGCCGTGCTGGCAGGAATTCGTTGCCTACTTCTACTCCTCCATGGTTCGACATGAAGGTGTCGACCAGTTCTTTAGTGCTCAGATAAATGGCCACCCGGCCGAGCGATAGCCTGGACCCAAACCAAATGTTTTTGGCGCCGACTTTTTCTGCCACAGCGTGGAGGTACTGGTGGATGGATATCGTGTCCACTGATTGTAACAGAAACGCGTGTTCTTTTGTCGGAAATAACGTACTTGACTCTTTGGATACCGGTTTTTTGGCTGTCGCCCTCATAGTTGACGTGTTTTCATTTGTGCTGGAGGCACTTGCTAAAACCTCGGCCATAGTTTTTTGGGCCGGGAAGGTGGTAAAAAGTTTTGGAACTGGAAGTTCTTGCGACTCAGTGCTGAGTTTTAGAGACTCTGCGGACTGGGAAGTGCGCCTGTCTAGATTTGCTTTGACTGGCAGCACGGTGAGTTTACTGTGAATTTCTGTGTTGTCCGTTTTTGGTGGTCGAACATGTGGTGGTTGTTTTGCCAAAGGGCTGACCTCTTTGACAGTTGTATTTTTTACATTTGGGATACGCGTCGTGGACTCTTTGGTATGCGGCATGTTTTTAGAATGAGAGAGAGACGGTGATTAACAAAGAGCACTTAGCTAGAGCGACCCAGCTAATTACTCTACGTGTACCTGACCCTCCCGGGCCGGGCGATCGCTTGGGTAGAACCCTGCCAGAGCCAGCAAATCAAACGATGGTTACTCTAGAAATCTGTATAATTATACAGAGAAAAAGTTCAAAACACCGAAAAACAGGAGAAAAAATGAACCGGCGTGAAAAACAAAATGTGGAAATTGAAGATTGTCAGACCGGTAATGGGATGAGATAACAAAATACTGTGAAAACGTCACAGAAACGCTTTGAACGATACCGGTAGCGGGAGCCGAAGTGAAGCACGTCCGACTCCGACGAGATCCAGTGTGTGTGTGTGTGTGTGTGTGTGTGTGTGTGTGTGTGTGTGTGTGTGTGTGTGTGTGTGTGTGTGTGTGTGTGTGTGTGTGTGTGTGTGTGTGTGTGTGTGTGTGTGTGTGTGTGTGTGTGTGTGTGTGTGTGTGTGTGTGTGTGTGTGTGTGTGTGTGTGTGTGTGTGTGTGTGTGTGTGTGTGTGTGTGTGTGTGTGTGTGTGTGTGTGTGTGTGTGTGTGTGTGTGTGTGTGTGTGTGTGTGTGTGTGTGTGTGTGTGTGTGTGTGTGTGTGTGTGTGTGTGTGTGTGTGTGTGTGTGTGTGTGTGTGTGTGTGTGTGTGTGTGTGTGTGTGTGTGTGTGTGTGTGTGTGTGTGTGTGTGTGTGTGTGTGTGTGTGTGTGTGTGTGTGTGTGTGTGTGTGTGTGTGTGTGTGTGTGTGTGTGTGTGTGTGTGTGTGTGTGTGTGTGTGTGTGTGTGTGTGTGTGTGTGTGTGTGTGTGTGTGTGTGTGTGTGTGTGTGTGTGTGTGTGTGTGTGTGTGTGTGTGTGTGTGTGTGTGTGTGTGTGTGTGTGTGTGTGTGTGTGTGTGTGTGTGTGTGTGTGTGTGTGTGTGTGTGTGTGTGTGTGTGTGTGTGTGTGTGTGTGTGTGTGTGTGTGTGTGTGTGTGTGTGTGTGTGTGTGTGTGTGTGTGTGTGTGTGTGTGTGTGTGTGTGTGTGTGTGTGTGTGTGTGTGTGTGTGTGTGTGTGTGTGTGTGTGTGTGTGTGTGTGTGTGTGTGTGTGTGTGTGTGTGTGTGTGTGTGTGTGTGTGTGTGTGTGTGTGTGTGTGTGTGTGTGTGTGTGTGTGTGTGTGTGTGTGTGTGTGTGTGTGTGTGTGTGTGTGTGTGTGTGTGTGTGTGTGTGTGTGTGTGTGTGTGTGTGTGTGTGTGTGTGTGTGTGTGTGTGTGTGTGTGTGTGTGTGTGTGTGTGTGTGTGTGTGTGTGTGTGTGTGTGTGTGTGTGTGTGTGTGTGTGTGTGTGTGTGTGTGTGTGTGTGTGTGTGTGTGTGTGTGTGTGTGTGTGTGTGTGTGTGTGTGTGTGTGTGTGTGTGTGTGTGTGTGTGTGTGTGTGTGTGTGTGTGTGTGTGTGTGTGTGTGTGTGTGTGTGTGTGTGTGTGTGTGTGTGTGTGTGTGTGTGTGTGTGTGTGTGTGTGTGTGTGTGTGTGTGTGTGTGTGTGTGTGTGTGTGTGTGTGTGTGTGTGTGTGTGTGTGTGTGTGTGTGTGTGTGTGTGTGTGTGTGTGTGTGTGTGTGTGTGTGTCATAAGCTTTAGGGTTAAAAACTGCAAGGAAAACCGTGTTTTTTTTTTGGAAAGTAACCATTTTCCTACCATACATAAGAAACACTACGGATAAAATTGACCAACTATTACGAATATAACGAAATACAGTATTTCAAACGAATTCAAAAATTGAAGATAGGCTACGCCAATTCAAAGACAAAATTCTACTGGAGGGTTGGGGTGTTTATGAAATCCCTTGTGGGGAATGTACTTGGACATACATAGGACAAACAGGAAGAAATTTTTCGGCTAGAAAAGCAGAGCACTTGTTAGCTTTAAGAGATTGCACCGGCCACTGAGAGGCACACATATGAGATTTTGATCAGACTGATGTAAGTATGTATTTAGTTCTTTATGTGAAAAACCTATGGAACTAGCTAGTATTCAAGGGGGTGTGCTCACCCCAGACAATAGAAAGCTGGAAATAAACCTGCAATTATTGTAATGGGCTAGAAATTGATAACCGATCGTTTGTTATGTCAATCAAAAACATGTTTTCTGTGTTTTTTATTACCAGGGTTTGGTTCAGAGTTAGACATATCATAAAGAATATTTTATCAACCATTCTAGCCCTAGTAAAAATATGAACTGACGTCAGTTGGCAAATTGCCAACTGGCTGCCAGTTGAGAAATGGAACAAAATCAGTTGGCAATCTGCCAGTTGATGTCAGTTGGTCAGTTGGCAATCTGCCAGTTCGTGCCAGTTGATGTCAGTTGGTTATCTGCCAGTTGGTGCCAGTTAATGTCAGTTGGCTGGATTGGTTTTCACCCTATTGTGGGGCCGGATTGCATGCTTCAATGAGAAACGTTGCACTGCCACTGACTGCCCTCTCGGGTGAATGAAGGCAAGTCAATGTACGTCGGCCGCTTTTTCCGCAGAAGTATAGGAAGGTAACTACAGCAAGTAGCAGCAGCGCAAGTGTTTCTCATGGAAGCATCGGCCTGGAAAATAGATGGAAACAAGGTTAGAAAATTACAAGAAATTTTGAGTCGGTTGTACCTATAACGCGGCTTTTTCTTTAATACATTTAATTTACGCTATATACGGAAATACAAGCGTCATCATATTTTATCTAAAATATTCACCGAAAATTTAAAATAAACATGTGGCCTAGAAGTGGAACTGACCAATAATTCATAAATTGCCAATTGTTCGATTGTCTTCAAACGATTATGCACACGCACACGGGAACTGTTACAGCTAATGAGTAATGACTAAGCATTTAGGATTGGTTTGGCAACTGCCGTTAAGAGGCAGTTGACACGTTCGTAGTAATGCGACTTTAGAATAATTTTTCGAGTTGCAAGCATCGTCCAGGGTACTTTGACTAGTCTCGAGTAGTTTCATTTTACTACAGTCTCGCCGTTCGGTCACTTTCAAGATCATAATTACGCTGGTATTTTCTCAGGAGATCGACTAGTTTCACAGTGTTCGGTGGGAATAGTCTTGCAGAGGCTAAAATTGTCAAGAGTATATGCGGGTAGATGGTTGCTGGTTCTGGAACAATTCACTTCAGACGGCAGTGACAAGCGATCCTCAGTTAATTTAAACGCATGTGTCTTCTTCTCTCAAGTAGGTAGGCCAGCTTGGCAATGTTGCTAAGGTGAACCAAAATCTCGCCGGCTCGCTCTAGATTTCACATGTGGGCATTGCGTCATAATTTGCCCCTGCTCAGTAGAGTTCACAGCGAAACCTAGAAGATGAGAACATAGAGTAAGAGAGTATACAAGTATTGAATCCACATTATTGGGAGTTTGGCTATATTTACTGGATGATTTTCTTGTATGGAGGTACTAAGTAAATATGAACACTTATTCCATACATTTATTGCTACAGAAGTAGGTCAACAACATAACCACAAATTACACTCACCTTGGTATATTTCGCGGTTCCATTAATCCACGCGAGCATCCGAAAATGTCATATTGCAAAACGAAGATCAACATACAAGTTATTTGCACATGAGCAAGTTACGAGAAAAACAGCAAAGATAAAACATCAGAAATCGCGCGAGATTGCAAGTCAAAGCCGGTCGTAACGACGCACAGCAAATTGCAAATGGCGTCGCACGGAAAGGGAAGTTCGTGCTTCAAGTTACCTTGGCGCGCCGCGCGCTAGCATTTGAAATTGGTATTCTAATATTTTTCCCATTTTAACTTTCCGATATGGATTTTGTAAAATGATGTGATTGAAAATAACTTGTCTTGAAGAAGACAAGTAATTTTTTAACTTTTAAAAGCCAACAGTAAAACCAACAATAAGATAAAAATAAAAATAAAATGTGAAATGTTGATTTGCAGTTTGCCTTATATTTTAGAAATAAATGTTCGTATGCTCTCAAATATTCGCTAATTTCCTATTTAAGAAATGACATAGCATGGCAAACGACAAATTAATTGTTGATTTAATGCCTCTTATATTCAGTATATATCCTAGTTCACATTTATAGTTGCCAATCATGACCAACTGGCAAGATCCAATTGGCCAACTGATATATACGGCCAACTGGCAGGATCCCAATGGATGTCAACTGACATCAGTTCAAATGTCAACTGGCAGGATCCCAACTGGCAGGATCCCAACTGATGTCAACTGACATCAGTTCGTGCCAGTTCAAATGTCAACTGGCAGGCAGCCAACTGGCAGGATTCCAACTGATATCAACTGACATCAGTTCATGTCAGTTCATATCAGTTCATGTCAGTTCATGTCAGTTCAAATGTCAACTGACATCAGTTCATATTTTTGCTAGGGAGGTGCTAGAAAATTACCTAAATTGTGATAATAACCTAGTTTTAGTGAAGTAATTCTTATTGGTAGGTAGTAATTTGAATGGCACAGTTTATTATGGTATGACCTTAAAGTAATAAAGTATATATCTAGATTGTCTATTAAGAAATAATTACTACAACCTCCACAAGTATAGGTATTTACTCTAGCGGCTGTTAAATAAGTAGTTAGGTATACCGATTTTAATTTCAATTCCTTCCACCAACATGAGTATAATACCTACACGGAAACCTACTTTGACTGCTCCCATTAAACCCCCGGCTCGAAATCCACAGTTCGAACAGCCGATTCCTGACTAGATCGCAAGTGGACTAGTTGCAAATAGGAACATGAATTTGTTTCAAGTTTCATTTATTTATTTACCTAGTTTAAGTCGCTGGAGTTTGTTAATCCGTTAGATATCTTCTATCCAACACTTATTCACTTAAAATAATAACAACAGAAGCTGAAAATATTATATTATACTCATTTTATGAAAGCATGTTGTAGGCAGATTTTAACTATTTTAGAGTCTCTGGGATTAGAGTAAATAATGTTAAATCGGTAAATAAACTTACGCAATTGCGCGGTTTCAAGTGAAAATGGCTACTGGGCTCGTTAGTAAGTTCTAAAAGAAAGTAAGTAGGTAGGTAAATAAGTTGGTAGGCCTACTCGTATCAAATAACGTTCTTCAGAAAACCTTGTCATGGATCCAAAAATAACTAAGTAGGTAATGTGAAGGGAACATGACACAAAGCACGGTTCGTTGAGGAAACCAGTGATATTTTTGTTTAGCATCCAAATCCCAGTTTGAATTAGTTTGACGCTGGAACACAGATTGAACAGATGATTATCGAGTATGTATCTAATATAATATTATTATGTATGTAACTTTGAGATATTTTTATGGAGGAGATAAAAACACAAATATATAGCCAAAAAAAGAACACAAAACAAATAACAATGTGGACTTGGGCAAACATAACTTTAAAATAAACTGCACACTTATTGAACTAATTATTTGATTTTGAGAGTTTGAGAGTGTTCTGTTGTGTGATGTGTCTTAGCTTATTATCGAGACAAGAATTATTGATACTGAGAATAATATTCAAATATTACCGGTCTTGGCTGAATAAATTAAAACCCAGCTATTACATACCTAGATACTCATTGCCAGGGTTGGATAGGCCCATTAGGCGACCGGGCAAATGCCCGAAGGGCCGGTGGAGTTTTAGTACACCTTTGGGCCGGTTGAATTTTATCAAAGAAATGTGTGTATTTTCTATTATCGTTCAATGAGAAAAATAAGCCGAGGACTACTTACACTCCCCAGAATGGAGGTGCCGGCCGGCCATTGGCCCGCAATGAGCGTACTGGCTGCAACTCTTCGCGAGCCGAAGGCCGATCACTATGGAAACTATGTAAGGTAGCATCAAGTTACGTTGAAGAATAAAGAATGCTAATGAAGAAGTGTATCGGCATGGTCCGGAGGCTTTGTTTGACCGACTACCGCCTTGATAATGTTTGTAGAAATGGTACCCGTACTACTCGAGCGATTGGCGGCGTTAGGAAGGCTCTATCAAAGTATTCATTGCTTTCTAAATTGTGAAAAATATCTAGTATGCAAACAAAAACATAGAATCTGCGCCTTTGTGCATGCAATGGTTAACGAAAGGGTAGCACTCGGGTTTGTTTACAGCAATCGGTTCAGTTGGAAACTTGGAGGGAAGGTTTCCCAGAGATCGGGTCGTCTTATTCGGTGTCTGGCTGGCCCGGGGTGCGAGGGTGCGAGGGTGCGATCGCGACTTTTGACATTCTGGGCCCTATTGCCGGACAATAAAATGCCAATATTTTGACAATTATGTAAACTTGCGTTCTGTTTGCGATCTTGCGATAAAAAAAACAGCGTATTGCGATCTAGACGACAAATTATGAGTATCAATGGTGGCTCTTTTTCGGCTCTTTGGAAAGGGCGAATATATCTTCTCAGTAAATGCGTAAAGCTAACTAGGGCGAACGCAATTTGTGTTGCGTTGAAGATGAGCGTAGCGGTTTGTATTTTGCGCATAAAAAGATTGAGGCAAAGGCATTTGAAAATCATGGAGCAACTGGCCGGACCATTGCTTTCTCCAAAATACTGATCACTTGAAATTGTAAACCATTCTGACCTTTCTTTGTTTCTGTCCGAGCTGTCGGGTAGCGGAGATATGCTCATTTTGAGATCATTGAGCATTGTGCATGTTAAAACATAGATGTAACTCATGCCCAAGGGTTTTTATTGGGTTTTATTGGGTTGGTTTTATTGGGAAAAATCTTGTGTGATGTTTCGATATGGTTTCGATGGTTTCTAAAGGCAAATCGAAATTGGGAACATTTGAAAAAAATACGCACTTTTAAATAAATTTCCGTACTTTTCCAAACATGCCCAATTGTCGAATTTTGCTATTTTTTCTGCTTTGAAAGTGAAGGGTGTGGAGGATTTTCTTGAAAAACGCAGGGGGTCTAAGTTGAGAACAAAAGTAGACACCCTGAAAATTTCATCCCACTCGAAGCAGGCGTTTGGCCTGTAGAGCGCGCGCAAACACACATACAAAAAAAAAAAAAAACACACACCAAGTGTTTTTTTTAGCAGTAGTGAAATTGATGATTTCGCTTCGCTCGCTTCGCTCGCTACGCTCATCAATTATTTATGGGTAAAGGCACCATACTATAGCCTCGACGTCAACGTCGCCGAGAATACTAAACTGCTTTTCACGTTAAGAACGCTAGCGGTGTTTTACTGTCAAAGAGACTCCCCTGCTTGTAGGCAGGAGCCAGAGGTTTCTACATTCCCAGGCCGTCCCATTGTTCCGCTATAGGGTTTCCAAGTAAAGGTCTTCGGTCGTGAACCGTAAAATCTGTTGGAGAATGGTGGTACATTTGTTAAAATCTCAAATACGCCTGATTATTGAATCGATTAGTAATTGATGAGCGGAGCGAAATCTTCAATTTCACTTACCCCAAAAAAAGTCACTTGTGTATGTTTTTTTTTTGTTTTTTTGTTTTTTTGTGTGTTTGTGCGCGCTCTACAGACCAAACGCCTGAACCGATAAGGATAAAAATTTCTAAGTATCTACCTCTGTTCTCAACTTAGACCCCCTGCGTTTTTGAAAAAGATCGGTTCAGTAAATTTTTTATAAATCTATTTTTACGACATTTTTCGAATTTTTCAGAA
The DNA here is from genome assembly GCA_921293005.1 of Nemoura dubitans. NCBI lineage: Eukaryota > Metazoa > Arthropoda > Insecta > Plecoptera > Nemouridae > Nemoura > Nemoura dubitans. The sequence continues at coordinate 40,990,309 of OV121074.1, forward strand.
TTTTGAACCCCTGTAATTTTCAAAGTTCTGAACATAACTTCACCAAAACTTGTAAACATGTTGACCCTATACATATTTATCATGCCTGCAAATCTTAGTTCGGTAGGTTTTTCCAATTAGTTTTTATTAGCATTTTTGTGATGTTTTTTTCGTGATTCGACGGCTGATTCAATACGAGTCCGGTTTCCTTCGTTTCCTTGGTTACCATCTTTGTTTACCTCGACGAGAAACAAAGGAACGTCAGAATCCGTATATATTTTCAAGTGATTATAATTTTCGAGAAGGCAATGGTCAGGTTTGGTGCTCCATGGTTTTCTTGTGACTGCTGCCTGCACCTTTTAATCCGCTATACACAAACCGCTACCTACGCTCATCTTCAACGCAACACAAATTGCGTTCGCGAAGCCCTAGTTAATTATATGTTATGTTTTACCACAGCCAACTGAAATTCTGAAATTTATTACTATACCAGCCCTCTCCAATTGGTTTTTTTGCTGGAATCACAGTTCCACAAAAATCTGCTAAGGGGCGCCTTTAAGTACCTGAGTGGATGGATATTCCAGACCCGATGACCAGGCTGTCTGTGCCGGGCCGCTGGCTTTTAAATCGTAATTTGTAAACATAGTAGACAGTGTCAGAAATTATTAAAAAAACTTAAGAAAGAATTCGATTAACAGTAAAACTAAAAGGTGAGAGTAAAGTATATTCATTTCTTATTTATTCAGAGCACATAATGTGGGCGTGTTACAAAAGAAATTACTATTCTTAGTTATTACCTAACTGAAAGCTCAAACAATAGATTGAGGTTAAAGTCTGTGTACTTTTCGGCTAAGAGGCTTTGCATTCAGATACTTGGGCTTTTCGTACTTTTCAGATGTTGCTGATGCTATGCCACATAATACTGTTGGAATAAAGAGCTTGCAAATTAGCTTGCTCAAGATTTCGCTATGTTCTCTGCGCACCGGGCAGTTCAACGATTTCGCCCCCTTCAAGCTCGGATGGACAATTAGTGTCAATTCTTCTGCGACATGCGTTGTCTTGAGAAAGATTACAGTTTCCTGCACAAACTTTTGGACTAATTCCAGTATAACAACAAACGATTTTGTTGGGTAATGCATTCCTCCTCGATCTGTGTTAGAAATTAGCCCCACGAACGCCGAACGACAGCGATCTGTTGCCAAGAGATTCTCACAGCCTGAGCACTCGGCAAAATGAGTCCGCATAGAGTTCAAGATAAATCCAGCAACATATGACAATGATGCAATGTTTAAAGTGATCATCCCCAGTGCTGAAATTCAATAATTGCAGTTGATGTTAATAGAAGTAAAATAGAAAGGGTATGAAAGTGAAATAAATAACAGGTAATAAATACCTACATTGGTGAAAATGAACTGGTAAAAAATGTATGTGGAAAAGGAATGGGAAATCTTACAGTCGTCACAATCTGCAAGAAGTTCTAGGTGCTGTTTTACAGAGTTGGGCAAGGATACTACGCTCATGCTTTCTGTAGATTTACTGGTTGTTTCTGACATTTTCTTAGATGACATTGGCTGAAGGTAGTTATCTTTGCTTGAGACATTTCCAGTAGATACTGTAGTCATTAGTCCAGTTTTCAAAATTTTATTTATGGCAAAGGTAACGGATTGAGCATCTAGCATATCGTTATTGCCTGCCATGTTTCGAATACCTCCAAAAAAAGCTCTATCTTGTCGCTGTTCAAAAGGCGGGTGAGAACAAAATGAAATCCATTTTGCAGCAGGTATTTGGTGCAGAGAACAGTTGATTTTGATGTGAAATTTATTGCTGTGAATGTTTCATTGCTCAAGAAGTCGTTTTCGTGGTCAAACGAATGATTTTTTATCTCTTGAAGATATTTTGGAAATGTGGTTTCTAACCATTCTAGCCGATCGTCATCCAAGTTAAAAAAAAGCACAGTGGTCAGGGTTTTTGGATCTGTAGTGGAAATTGAAGTTGCTGACATTATGCATGTTGAACCAGGATTGAATATTTTTCATGTATGTAATTGTTGCTGATGCTTCGGAGAAAGATGTCGCTTTAGAGTGGGTGTATCTAAAATCCATTAGATACTATATCGATGCAATCACCTGCTCCCGGAAAATGTCGACTGCTCTTCCTACGTTCATTTTTTCAAAGGGATGAAGGGTAAATGTGTTTTCTTGTCAAGAACTTCACAGGCTTCAAAACCGAGTCCGATTGAATTTCATATAGCAGTTTAACATACTCTCCTGTGACGAGGCCATCGCTATTGGACATTGTTTTTTCTAAAAATTGGGACCGAATGTTTTTGATGATGTGGCACTGGTCAAAAGCTAAAAATAATGGTCTTGAAGATTCGGCAGGATGTTGTACTTGTGGCTCCATTGTTATCCCTTGAGAAAGTTTTTTAAAAAGCAGTTGGTTTGTCTTGTGGTTGTCAGTTACCAACCGTATGATTGTGAATCCACACTGCTCCACCTGTTTAATTGTTGAAACAGTGAGGGAGAATAAATCCTTACCAGTGAGCTGCTTAGTGAAGTAATAAGCTACAGGAAGACAAAATTGTATTTTAAGTCCTGTGATAACAAAGCAAAGGAGACGGTTGGCCAGTGAACACATACTTTTTGGATTTGATTTGGAACGTGGTACTGTTTTTTTGTTGTTGAACAGGATGGGATTGATGCTACTTCATTTCCTTTTAAATTAAAGTTTTTCACTTTTCTTTAACAGTTTCTTCACCGAAGAAGCAATCTAGCTTCTTATTATACTGTAGCTGTTGTTTGATGCTCATTTCGTCAAGGACAAGAGAACAAAATTTGTTGCTGGTTTCTATAGCCGCTGATTCCGATACTAGCCGATCGCGAATCAAAGGTGTGAATCCTGTTTCTAAGGATAAATCACCAATGAACCTATTGAGGGTAGATTTTGACGGCAGATTGACAACAGACTGTCGAGCATGGTTATAACCTTTTGCAGATGTGGTTTGCCAAATCACGCATGTTCGTATGGTGGCTTCACTCCATCGAGGTCTACTCTTTTTAAAATTTAATACTTGTTCTTTCAAAAAATCTGCCTTTCTGCTTGTTTCACTGTCTAACTCTTTTACTGACTGAACAAGAGCATTATTTTTTATATCTAGCAATTCGATTTTGGTTTTTTCTATCTCTAATCTTTGGTTCTCAATGATTTTCTTTTTTTCCATAAATTTGAGTTCAAATGTTTGATAGTTTTTTTCAGTGATAAATTCTGCTTATAGGCATATTTTCTTACATAATTCTTCTTCTCTTCCTTGGTGTCTTTGCCCTTGCTGATCCTCGTGATCCTTGCTTTCTCCTTGATATTTGGGGAAATTTCATTGCTCGTGGTGTTTGATTGGATCGTTTTCTGATCGTAAGTCAATGATTCCACTTCCAAGCACTCTACTTCCATCAATTCCATGGGATGCTCTTTCGTTTTATGTTCTTCTTGATAGGCGATAGATGGTGATTCGGATTTTCTGCCAAAATTTGGTACTGCATTTCTCTTCAACATATTTCTTTTTTTACCATCTTTGAAATCAGACTGTACAAAGTGATTACTGCACAAGTAGATTATGCTTCTTTCACTATCGAATGGCCTCTCAAATTCCTTTTCTAGTGCTGCCTTTGAACCGTTGAACAAATTGATTTTATGGTAGGAGATGCCTGGCACGTAAATGTTTGTATTGTTTTGGCATGTCGGCACACAGCATTGTCTCATCTACAGGAATAAGGATCAAGATGATAATGAGTGGAATCTATGCCATGACTGTTGTAAGATTATTTTATTATGACCTTATAAATTTACTTTGAATTTTATTTAAATGAGTATGTTAATTTTAGTTTAGAGATTCTCGTCGATACAGAACTAGAACTGTAGTATAAAAATGGCAGAGTTTTATGTTCTAATATAAAGAAAAACTGGCAATTTTGAAAGAAGTATACTCACAATGCATTAGCAACTCGCTTTAACTTAAATAATTAAAAACTTCCTTTTTAAAACAGTATTTAATAGCACATTGATGGAAAATAATGAAGACTTTTTCATGAATTCGTAAATTCCGCCATTAAACAGATTCAACTAAAAATTTCCAGTGGGCAGTGACAGCGCCGCAGTGGCCAAAGTTGGAACTAAAATAAGGGGTATTTAGATTCCACCGCCTCAATGCTAGTGCTGCAAATTGGAGAGGGCTGGAATAGTAATAAATTTCAGAATTTCAGTTGGCTATGGTTTTACACTAGGGCGAACGCAATTTGTGTTGCGTTGAAGATGAGCGTAGCGGTTTGTATATAGCGCAAAAAAAGATTAAGGCAAGAAGCTTATGCAAATCATGGAGCAGCAAGCCGGACCAATGCTTTCTCAAAACTTCTGATCACTAGAAAATGTAAACGATTCTGACCTTTCTTTGTTTCTGTCTGAGCTGTCGGGTAGCGGAAATATGCTCATTTTGAGATCATTGAGCATTGTGCATGTTAATACATAGATGTATTATATGCCCAAGGGTTTTTATTGGGTTTTATTGGGTTGGTTTTTATTGGGAAAAATCTGGTGTGATGTTTCGATTTGGTTTCGATGGTTTCTATAGGCAAATCGAAATTGGGAACATTTGAAAAAAAATACGTACTTTTAAATACATTTCCGTACTTTTCCAAACATGCCCAATTGTCGAATTTTGCTCTTTTTTCTGCTTTGAAAGTGAAGGGTGTGGAGGATTTTCTTGAAAATCCAGGGGGTCTAAGTTGAGAACAAAAGTAGACACCCTGAAAATTTCATCCCACTCGAAGCAGGCGTTTGGCCTTTAGAGCGCGCGCAAAATCACATACAAAAAAACAAAAAAAAACAAAAAAAACAATCAAACACACACCAAGTGCTTTTTTTAGCAGTAGCGAAATTGATGATTTCGCTTCGCTCGCTTCGCTCGCTACGCTCATCAAAAAATTATTTAAAATATTGACTACCTCTTCCTTACATTTATGATTTGCAGCTCGCGAAAGAGTTTAGACTATAGATTGTATTTGTTTGCGAGTAGCGGTGTTTTGTTTCAGTTTATACTCCATTTCACTTTAATAAGTGGAGTGGATTTGCATCTTCTCGAGGACCAACTGCTGGTAGAAATGAGTTAAGGGTCCCAAAGCCATAACTATAAGCTTGCATTTCACACAAAATATTGGACCGTAAAATTTTCGCCAACGGCACAATGTATTGTAAATTGGTGGTTAATTGAATGACACCTAAATAAATTTTGAAGCTTTAAAAAATCTCTATGGGATAATGGCTATTTTATGCCTTTTGCAATGACGCGCCTAATTTTGGAACAGCACACCGGGGTTTTCAAGCCAGTCTGCCACTGGTTGTGTAAAGCCTAACAAGGGGCCTTCTTGAAGTATTAAATCAGTAATGAAATATGCTGTTCTGACCTACCCATTTTCATACCCCAAATTTACCGCAAACGTTTATATTTGCTCCAATCCAATGAAAACCTTTAACTCAAAATTTATTTGGTCTTGGCAGGGGGGGGGGGGGCTGGTTTCATTTAAAATGCCCGGACTGGTTTTTTCCCCCAATCAAACCCTGCTCATTGCCATCAGGTATACTGATGTAGCTATAGTACACACAATGCTTTTTGCAAGCTTTCAAGCCCCATGGCGCTGGGATCGTCGGTGACCGTCCGCATCGGAACACTCTCTGAGAGGCCGAGAACCAGCTGGAAAACGAGACGGTTGCACAAAACACAGTGCGCTTTGGAATCTTTCGGTCCCAGCTCTAAGGGCTTAAAAAGTGTTATTTGTACTAGTTTAGTTCCTTAGAATTTTGAAAGTAAGGTTCCGGGTTTTGAAAAGTTGTAAGTAACGTAGCTGTACCTACCAACTGTTCCTTACATAATCATACGCATAACTAATAGTTCAAATGGCAGGTCCAGTCCCATGAAAGAAAAAGTATTTTTTTTTGGTTACGGTTCTAATTCTGAACAATGAAAAAAATCATACCAAAACAATTTTTGAGATAAATTAGAAAATAACGTTAGCGGCTCAGGTTCCGGTTCTAAGAAAATTATATTTTCAGGCCCGATTCAGGTTCCATGAAATATAACGATACACAATTTACTGAGCTTTTAAGCTTACATTATATTTTGACTTCAGTCAAATTATATTCTACACCTCATCCTCTAGCCACATATGTCTTGTACTACACTAATGCCGTGTTTTACCTAATCTTTCAACTCCTAGTTGAGATTCCAACTAGGAGTTGGCAAACTTGGTAAAACCGGCCCTAACTGTCATAGGGAGATAATAATATGTTAATTCAACAAGTGCAACATTGTCTTGCTCCAAGGCCAGATTCTGAGGAATCTTTTTTCTGAAGATGCCATTTGACATTTCGTTGGCGAAACGTCGAATTAAAACATATATTCAAAACGTTTTTCCTTGCAGTTTTTAACCGTAAAGCTTATTAAACACATAATATGAACTGCCAAAACATTCAATCACTCATATATATATACACATATATATATATATATATATATATATATATATATATATATATATATATATATATATATATATATATATATATATATAAATTAGTACCAAAATAATTCGGTTTATAGATGTGTAAACCTGTAAATTATTTTGCGGCTATTATCGCGTCAATAAATAATTATAATGATCATTTATATTGATTGGATCAAATCAGTGCAATAATTATGACATATACTTATTTTAAAAAATCAATGTCTAGTAGGAACCCACCTTCCATAACGTGTTTTTAAATCCTTTCTGAGAAATAATCTAGTCGAATGCAAGATAGAATGTTTAATTACAATTAGCTAATCCCTTCCTTTCATCACTCCAGCGAGCGCGATAACGAGAGGCACGGAGTTTCAACAACGTCTCATATTTTGTCGTGAAGCAGTCGTAGGGTGTACAAAGTTAAAAATTGAACATGGAAAATTTTGAAACAGACCCATTTTTTCCAACGTTTGAGGGTCACATCGTTGAAGTAATAATTTCAACATTTCAGTATGTGGTAGACAAAAGATGTGAAATTGGGTAACCATCGCCCTTTTTTCGAATTTTCTATCGCTCTTTCGTGTACAGGGCTCTAAAGCAGGTCAAAAATGAATAGTTTCGGGGTGGTTCGAGCGTTCCGGGGGGAAATTTTCGAAAAAAGGGCCATGGTTACCCAATTGCACATCTTTTGTTTACAACCTATTAAAATATTGAAATTATAACTTCAACGATGTGACCCTCAGACGGTGGAAAAAAGGGTCTGAAAGCCACTTTCTGGCGAAGTGATCCGCCCACTTAAATCTCTGAGAAAAGTTCTATGGTGTATATTTTGTTACGCTATAAGGCGGTGGGGACACGTTTAATTTGTTTTTGCATGTTTAGCATATTATGGCATTTTGTGTTGCATGTTTTGATGATTTAAGTTGCATGACTTTCCTGGCTCTACTCATGACCATTGACCACCCATTACCAAGACCCATTACCATCTTTGCATCTGGCCGAAGGAAAGACGCATGCCAGCGGCCCGGCCGGGCCGGCTCTTCTCTCCGGCCGGGCTGGTTCAGGAGTCAGACTCAGAAGCCGAAAGTAAGAATACCAACGGCCCAGCGAGGCCGACCCGACTCCTGGGCCAACCCGGCCGCAGAGGCAAGACGGGCTGGTCTCCTGCCTTCTGCCCTTCAGTCATTCTGACATGGCTATAGAAATAAATCGAGTTTGAAGTAAAAAGCAAATCAAATCAACCGGCTGAAAACCCAGCGGCCCACCGGGAATCGTACCGGCAGCCCAGTCCAGCCCTGGAAACGCATCTAATATAGGTACAATCAGTCCGACATGACATGTCTTCATATAGGGACCAAAGAAAGCGGAAAACATCGAATACAACTTAGCATGGAGCATCACCATGAAGTTATATGAAGAAATAAATATGATATGAAACACTAATACCGGTATTAGCGTTACAAAATTTAAATTTAAAATGTATAGGCCTATACATTTTAAATTTAAATTTTGTTACGTCTGTTGTAGGTAGGTACCTACCTAATTTAATAGCAAGCTAATTTATTTATTAATAAAAGAACAGCTCAAACTTACACCCAGCTGCAAATTATAGTGGATTTATCAACTTTAACTTAACGACCATCGGGCTAAGAGGAACCTTGTTACTGTAGGTTTAAACAGATACCAAGTAGGTTTATACCCACCATGCAATTGGATCAAAGGGAATCAAATGCTTGAGAAATGTGCAACCGAACCGGGATGCAAACCGCGGACCTACACCTACCTGCTGTCAAACCTGAAATTCACCTGGGTCACTTGGAACCATGCACAATGGTTGATTAAGACCTATAATAATTATTTTTTAATTTTAACTATAAATTAAATTTTGCTTGTAAGTACTCGTAGATATCACGTAGGTACCTCCAGGCCAGTTCAGATTTAATGCTGACAATGCCACCCTTAAAATATATCTTCAAGAGGCTCCACTTGAGTTTATCACTCACTTTCACAAAGAAATAGGTAAAATACTAATTTGAATGATAGAGAATCTCTTTGCGAGAAAGAGCATGCTATGGAGCGTAAATGTTGCCATTGCAGAGGTTCCTTACTGGTTGGGAATACTTTCCGCATTCTTCATTCACATTGGTGGGGCTCATGCCGATCGCCGTGTGGTTGACCATGGCGACGATGGCCACCGACATGTTGGTGCGCATGATGTAGGCGTTGGCCATGCCCAGGAACAGCATGAACGTCAGCACGTGCCTTACTCCAATGCATCCTGGACACAACGACGGGATTGCAATTCATTTGCAAAGATTCAATGGACAACAGCTGCTTTTCCCTGTTATGCATTTGCAAAGCCCAGTATTTACAACTTAAATCCATAGGTAGCAACACAAAAACATACTAATTGCTAAATCTCCAAAGCTGGTAGGAAATGGTTGGAATTAAATTCCTAATCTTGGGCTTTGTTAGGTAACATCATGAAAACTTGTACTTACTTACTTACTTACACCAAAATGGCAGAAAGTGATTACAGAAGTGATCAATTGGCACATGGGCGTACTGTTTTGGGCCGTTTTGCCCCGTTTTATCCTGATTGGATCACATCCACAGTATTTGGCTATATCTACAAGATTGACTGTGTGTAAAAATTTCTCCTTTTAGTTCCATTTCCATAGAAACTTAGCTCAATGAGTACCTAGTTGACAGAAGTAGAAACATTTAAATCAAAAAAATTGCACTGGATGCAGCACCAAGCAGGAAAAGCCCCTTGGGTTTCTAGATAGGCTCTCTGCTGCTCTAGATTTTCACAGCAAGGTTTATTACAAACGTTATATTTTGGACTACGGCTTCGCAAACGCAATTTGTTTTGCGTTGAAGATGAGCACAGGTAGTGGTTTGTAAATATAGTGGATAAAAAGGTGGGCTGGTAATAATTCGCACGGCTCCCGTGCGAAGAAGCAACTGAAACACTATTCACACGGCTACCGTGTGACTAAGGAATTGAAACGCTACTCGCACGGTAGAACCGTGCCAATAAGGCGTTAAAACACTATTCGCACTGTACAGCCGTGCGACTAAGCCGTCTAAACGCTATTCGCACGGTTGAATACACGGTTGACCGTGCTGGCAATTCGCTAGAACACTATTCACACGGCAAAGCCGGTACAACACTACTCGCAGCCATATTTTCACGGTGGAGCAGTTTTGGCAAAACGTCGAGAAGCTAATCGCACAGCTTGATATCAAGATACCGCGCAATAACGAAGCTGTAAACCACAAAGAATCTCGACCAAACTGTCATGTGCAATTCCGAGATGTAAGGGCGTTGGACGGCGTCCTGTACAACAAGGGGGCAACAACGTAGGATGACATCGACGACGACGACAACGGCTTCATCCCCTATTCGGGTGCTAATGTATATCGGCTACCCCAACGACTCGGAGGTGGCGACCTGGGACCAGTGGCGGTCAGCCAGAGACGTAGCGAGGGGGGGGGGGGGGGGGCAAGAGGGGCAAGATGCCCCGGGCGCCGGCCACAGAGGGGCGCCAAAAAGAAGGAGAGAAAAGGGGAAAAAAAGGAGGAAAGAGAGAAAAGGAAAGGAAAAATTGAAAATTAAAAATAATAAAGTAAAAAATAATGTAGCTACATAACCTCTGTCGCCAATTGTCAAGTGGTGCACATGTTATTCCATGCCTACCTGGGCTTCGCGAACTTAATTTGTATTGCGTTGAAGATGAGCGTAGCGGTTTGTATAAAGCGCATAAAAATAAAGAGGCAAAAATCCTATGAAAATCATGGAGCAGCAAGCCGGACCATTGCTTTCTCAAAAGTTCTGATCACTTGAAAATGTACACGATTCTGACCTTTCTTTGTTTATGTCCGAGCTGTAGGGTAGCGGAAATATGCTCACTTTGAGATAATTCAGCAATGTGCATGTACATACATAGATGTTACTCATGCCCAAGGGTTTTTATTAGGTTGGAGATATATTTCTGCCGCGGACTAACTTTCAAAAGCTTGCATGCACGAAATTGACGAAATTTATAATATCTGTCAAATATTGAAGTCAACTTCAAGTCAAAAATTCTGGTGTGATGTTTCGATTTGGTTTCGATGGTTTCTAAAGACAACAATCGAAATTGGGAAAATTTGAAAAAAATTGGCACTTTAAAAAAAATTTCCGTACTTTACCAAACTTGCCCAATTGTCGAATATTGCTCTTTTTTCTGCTTTGAAAGTGAAGGGTGTGGAGGATTTTCTTGAAAAACCCAGGAGGTCTCCGTTGAGAACAAAGGTAGACACCATGAAAATTCTATCCCAATCGAAACAGGCGTTTGGCCTGTAGAGCGCGCGCAAACACACATACAAAAATACAAAAAACAAAAACAAAAAAAAACAATTAAACAAACATCCCGGAATGGGCGACATTTTTGGGAGGCTAATTTGTGTACACTAGGGCGAACGCAATTTGTGTTGCGTTGAAGATGAGCGTAGCGATTTGTATTTAGCGCATAAAAAGATTGAGGCAAGAAGCCTTAATCATGGAGTAGCAAGCCGGACCATTGCTTTCTCAAAAATTCTGATCACTTGAAGTTGTAAACGATTCTGGCCTTTCTATGCTTCTGTCCGAGCTGTAGGGTAGCGGAAATATGATCATTTTGAGGTCATAAAGCAATGTGCATGTTAATACATAGATGTAACTCATGCCCAAGGGTTTTTATTGGGTTTTATTGGGTCGGTTTTTATTGGAAAAAATCTGGTGTGATGTTTCGATTTGGTTTCGATGGTTTCTAAAGGCAAATCGATATTGGGAACATTTGAAAAAAACACGCACTTTTAAATAAATTTCCGTACTTTTCCAAACATGCCCAATTGTCGAATTTTGCCCTTTTTTCTGCTTTGAAAGTGAAGGGTGTGGAGGATTTTCTTGAAAAACGCAGGGGGTCTAAGTTGAGAACAAAAGTAGACACCCTGAAAATCTTATCCCACTCGAAGCAGGCGTTTGGCCTGTAGAGCGCGCGCAAACACACATACCAAAAAAAACAAAAACAAAAAACATCAAACAAACACACACCAAGTGTCTCCACTCTTCTTTTTGTTTCTCTTTGGAGTTATCTTTTTTATGGTTCCATGCTTTGTGGAAAATTCTGTTTGGAAATCCATTTTGGAGTAGGGCTAGTTGTAGAGTCTTAGCTTCTTCTTGAATGTGTTCGTCATCTGCAGTTCTATGGGATCGAATTGCAAGAGAAAAGGCGACTGATTTGATCTGGTTTGGATGATGGTGTGAGGTTTCGTGTAGATATCTATTAGTGTGTGTTGGTTTACGATAAACCTTGTGCCCAAGAGTACCATCTTGTTTTTTGAAAACCAATGTGTCTAGAAATGGTAGTTGTTTGTTATCTTCCACTTCCATTGTTAGTTGGAAATTTGGATGGATTTGATTTAAATGGGCAAGAAATTGCAACAAATTTTCTTGACCATGTTGCCATATAACGAAAGTGTCGTGTACGTAGCGGTACCAGCATTTCGGTAAGTAAGGTGAAGTTTCGTGGGCTTTTGTTTCAAACTCTGTCATGTACAGATTCGCTACTACAGGAGAGAGTGGCGAGCCCATTGGAGCTCCTTCAATCTGTTTATAATACTGGCCTTCGTAGATAAAATATGTCGAGGACATACAATGCCTGGAGAGTTTTAGGATGAAGTCTGGGATATTGCCCATATATATATATATATATATATATATATATATATATATATATATATATATATGGGCATATTTACGCCCTATGGGCGTATGAACGTGCCCTGTGGGCACCAAGCAAGGGAGCGGAGCTCCAGAGCTTGTTTAAACTCTTGCTTTCACATTTCACGTTAATATAACTATTTAAAAGTTTGGGTTTGACTTCAGCATTTGTTATTTCAAGCACGTTTTCGTAAAATCTTTAGTGATTTTATCCATAAACCTACTCCCGCGTTATTGCTATAGACTATGGCTTCATTTTCTACAAAATCACACTTTTAAATCCAAAATCGATTTACAAATAAAGAAGTTATTTTTAAATCCCGCAATATATTGCGCGTGGCGAGCAATATTCAGGGAGTCCACAATGTTTCCGCCTAGATTTAGTTTTATTCCTTACTTAAAAATGATATGAAGATTGTTCACTATTTTAATAATATACACTTACGTTTATAGCATGAGACAGACCACGCACTTGAATTATTGCATACGAATTACAAATTCCAGTGTCATTGGAGGTATGGTTCACGGGGTAGTAACTGTTTTGCAATATGAATATGTTATATTGTTTTGCTCAGGGCCGGACGTAGACAATATGCGCTAGTAGGCAGTTTTTTTCGTTGCGCCCCTATAAGCTCCCAATGCATATCAGTAAAGCCTAATGGAACCAATTTTTAAAGATGAGTCTATTCGTATGTGGACTGGTATAGATTGGTAGGTTTTTATCTTGCAGGTATTGTAGAGTAACCCAAAACATAAGTAGTAAACAATAATAACATTTCGATATTACCTGCATTGTGCTTGCTGCTGGGCATGATCGGACTGATTTAGATTGTTGATTTTATCTACATTAGTCGGCGGCGCACTTTCAAACGTGTATGCGAATAAGTAAATCAGAGATACTCTGTGTCAATCGAGAACACTTAGTTTTCAATGCAAATTTTGGGGCAAAGTATCGAGACGAAGCACAAAATTTCCCGGATATCCAAAATTTGTCAGAAAACACGGACTCGAACTCGCGGTACAGTTTCCCTGAAATCCTAAATTTGCAACCAAACGCAGACTCGATCCAGCGTCTCTAGACTAGCATCTCACCGTGGGAACCAACGATCCACAGAGAAGCTTTGGGTTGTGTGGTATCTGATGCGTCTACGTGAACAGTCCACTCACCATAAAGCTGACTTTAAAAATGATCCCCCGAAGGTGCCCCAAGGGTCCGATCGGTCCGCTATTTTTGGGATCCGAAATCGGGAAAAGTGCTCTGCAATAATAAAAACTCAAGTCGGAGAAAATATGAAAATTTCGAGAAATGTTTTCCAAAAAAGCACCCATTTTTGGGCAGACGGCCCCGAAAACCTCACAAATGACTGAAGAACGTCAAATTTAGAATGGTCCCTAAATTTGATAAATGTGAAGAAAAAATCTCTAAAAATTTAGAAACGCATAAAGAAAGAAATTCTTGATGAAACACACTGACAGGCACGGCTTTTACTAGTAGGAGAAGATAGTAGGAGATAAGGGACAAAGCAGAGAGGATGTGACCCCCCGCCTGGACTTCGTGTGAAGTAAGAAGACACTTTTCTTTAACGTTCAATAACATTTCTTTCCCTTACCGTCGCGCTGTTTGGCGATTTTTGGTTTTGAGCTCCGCTCAACTTTTTTCTGGCACTGGTATCGCCCATCGTTTTATTTTCGCAACTTTCAAATGCGCAAATAAAGAAAATGCTCTTTTAATCTTATTTAAATTACGAAAGCTCGTAATTGGCTATTCATTTTATTATTATGTACACAAATTAGCCTCCCAAAAGTGTTGTCCATTCCGGGATTTGAACGCGGGTCCCCAACTTTCGCGGCTGGTGCTCTAACCGCTGAGCTAAATGGCCATTAAATTTGGGAGAAGTAATTTGCATACAGGGTGAGAATTGAATGTCCCCAGGGGGGTATGGTTAGAGCACCAGCCGCGAAAGTTGGGGACCCGGGTTCAAATCCCGGAATGGACAACACTTTTGGGAGGCTAATTTGTGTACATAATAATAAAAAGAAAATGCTCACTGGAGTGCTCCATGCTCAATGTTTTCCCCAAACTTTGATACAGGAAAAAAGCGATTAATAGTTCCAGGAGTGGGATTAGCCATTCTGGCAATTCGGGAGCAGAATTCGCAATTGTATACTCAAATCCTATTTTAAAATGAGTTCAAAAACCCTCTCAATCCTTGCTTCCCGGCTGCAACTGCCGTTCCTACAGGAAATGCGGAAAAGCGCACATAATTCTCGCCGGTCATTTTCGTCGCGTCAATTCTAGGTAATATACGTGGGCACATTAACTAATTTTAAGAATTCAGGAGTGTTGTTGCTCATATGATACAATGTTGACTGAACCCATGACATATCGCACTTAATGTTTAGTTTTAAAAAAACATTGGTATTGGCGCCGCCCCTAAATCCTCGGCGCCCCTAGGCGATAGCCTACTCTGAGTAGTGGTTAATACGGCACTGGTTATGCGCAGTTTGGCTACGTAGGATGGCCCACGGGATAATTTTATAGGTTGATAGGCAACTGCCAACCTATTTCTATACGCCATTCGCAGCACGAGAATTACTTTCATGTAAATGAACTATAACTTCGGCCTCACAAGATCCTAATCATGAAATCACACAATAATTGCGTTGACAACGGAGCCTCTATACCACAATCCCAATAAAATCAGCTTGTGAAATAGTTATATGACATATAATGTAATTTGGTATATCTTATTTAATTTATAGGCACGCAATTGTTACTTAGTTTTACTTGATTGTTATATGCTTGCATTTTGTTATGGTACAGCTCTTTGGCTGTCCCTATACAATGTTTTTTGCTCTGACTGTACTATCTGCATTCCAACCTTGAACCCCTATGTACCGTTAGCTCAGCAGCCCTACGTGCCATGTGTTGGCCAAGCTAGCTGGGGATAGCACAGCAGAGTTGTCCACGGACCTGAGATGAGAACCGCAAGGTTCGTCCGTCAGGCTCTCCCAACCATGATGTCTCCTTATCATTGTCGCAAAGTTTTGAATAAAATATCCTTTCTTTATATCAAGTTGGGTGTTTGATTGGGAGTTTGATTACAATCTTATTATGCAATTACTCACTATTTATGTGTCAGTAAGAAATGAAATCTGGTTTGGCGCCTAGACTCTTATCTCGAAATTAATGCATCTGCTCGTGTTTGAATTGGCGCATGGGGTTGGCAATTTCCATGCCCGAATTTCGTTGAAACTAGGCATCCCAAATTTCAGGTGGCTGTTTAGGTACACACCTCTGGAATTTTATAAACTCGCCATATACACTTGATAATAATCATAAGGCAATAGGTTCACTTCTTACACTGTCAGCTGTGTACGTAGTGCGTTTGTGCAGAAAGCTCCAAACTCGGGAATTAAATGATGAAACTTTTCTCTGATTATTATGGCGCTTAGCCGAATGTGATTGCGATTATTTGTGTGATAATTGGTTCCGATTTTATAGCATTCCTTTTCTGCGGAGGCTCTACGAGACTTTGCCCAAAAGAGCTGTAGGAATAATATTACCTTTTTAGCACACAAGTCAGTGTGATGGAGGCTTATATAGAGTAGGTATACGTACTGGGGCTTTCAAGCACAATACTATATTATAAAGCCTCGATATCATCTGAGATCTCGTGTGTGTCTTTGCGTTTTGATGCTGTGTGACGGGAATGGCTGAGGGTGACTTCGTTATGAACACTGCAGGTATTGTGTGACGTGTTCCAAGTTCCGGTTCTTTTGGACATGATCGCGTGCCAAAATTGAGAAAGATTTAAGATGTTTGCAGATATCTAGATAGCACCACCTATTATAGCTATTTATATTGATGTATTAGCTATACAGGCTATAGCGTAGGCTTCTAGAAGTAGAAGCTATATAATACTCGTTTGTAAAGTAAAAAACATAATTTCTTGTATATAGAGTTGAGACGATAGTGTTCGATTTTGATCGCTGATTATAATCGATGTTGAATCAATGTTTTCGCATGCCCATGTCTGTTCTGTTCGGACACAGTTCGGACGGCGCACAGTTGGGACTGACGGCCAGTCCGAAGTGTGCGCCGGCCTAACTGTGCGCCGGCGCACAGTTATTGCAAGCTAAGCAAGCTAAGCATTTCCCACGGCAGGGGCAGGGGTATCTCTGTCTCTGTCACTATCATGTGGCTATTGACAAATTAGGCAATATTTGAAAATGTAGAGTAAATTTGATCTTGAGATGTCGCAGCCTGAAAGCATGCATCTAAGCAATGAAATGTTTCGTGTAGCAGTATACAGATTTGTGAGTGTATCTTAAATGGAATAATATGTACTATAGATGGAATGCATAGATCAGCATCCGCCGCACTGGTGCCCCGCTCGACGAGCACCAGATACGGTCGGCAAATTCTCATAGTGCTCGGTGATATGCACTATACTCTACCGCACCGATTTCATTCGCTTACAGACGAGGACATAACCACCTACGACGGAAAAAGAATTTTTGTAATTTATAAAGGAAAGAAAAAATTTGGGAACTATTAGGAGACAGCTTTATTGGAGTTTGTTGAAGATTAGATTCGAAATTAAAATGAAAATGTAAAGTTAAATAAATGCAATGTTAATATTTCAACAGAAAAGAAACCGTGAGTGTCATTGTACATGACCAATTTAATTTCTTAAATCCAAATCCTATACTCATCCTCCAATTGGTATTTATTCAAATAGTAAAATTTTGAAAATTTTGACTCTGTACAGCTTGAAAAACTTCATGAAGCAATTAAAATGATGATGATGAAGCCAGGTTGGTCGAGTGGGTTTAAGGCGCCAGATTTTAGCTCTGGTACTCTCTGAGTGCGTGGGTTCGAACCCGGCACACCTGACATTTATTTTGAAAAGTATACAATTATTTTGAACTTGAAATTGATTTCAATATTTTTTTTCATTACTATGTTGAATTGACAATCAGGTAAGTTATTCAATTAGGAAACTATTAAAACTTGCTCAAAGTAAACACACTTAACAATGATCTCACAGTTCAATGTCTTGTAGGTACAAAGCAAGCACATGCAATAGCTCGCATCCGGGGACTCATACGTGACCATAGTAGAAATTAAAACTTGTTGTAACTTGTCTATACGACAGAATTGTGTTAATAGTTTGATAGTATCTTTTAAGGCGTATCAAGCCACGTGTTTTTACCAGGGAGTTCTCATTGTTTTTACCAATTATTTTAGGGAAATGGTTATGTTGTGACCCATTTGAAATAAGACAAATACACAGAAAGTATTTTGTAATTTTCTGTTGGAAAATTTTTGGGCAACCCTAAAAAAAAAGGCTGAATCCTTTGGACGGGTCAGGAAGACACAATATTATAGATAGCAAGTTGCGGTATTTTTTTATTAACGCAGAATAACTGTCTTGTCATGGCAAGCAAAAAGCCATGATCGTAGAGATATATTAGCTGAGATATCGATTTTTTAAAACTCGAAAAAAATGGGGCAAGATTATAGTGTTTTTTAACTAACTGTCAGCAGAAAAATAAGACACATTTTGAAATTTAAACCCCCTTGCCATAAAGCCTGAAGCTTGTAGATTCCAAAACTGTGTGTCGCATCTTGATCGGACAATTAGTGTAGAAGCCTGACCCGTCCGTGGAAACCCTTGCGCGAATTAAAAAATTTGAGCCGCCAGCAGGTCAGGTTTACGAGGATTGCATAGCTGCAGGCTTGAAATCGTCTCTAGTGCTTGCTATCGAGAGCGACCTTGGGTGATGTGGGAGCAAAAGTACTAGTCTGCGCGGAGCGTTATCTTATAATCCACGAGTTTATAGGTTCAGTTTTTTGCGGTGACGGAAATTATATGTATAAATAAACATCATGATATGCGAAGTGTTTCGCTTGCTGAGCGTTGAAATAGATTCTCAACTTATTTTGCATCGCCGCACCTCGCAGATCCCGGCCGATGAGGAGTCAACCTCGCGGCAAATACAAGACGACCGCACTCGGACTTCCGTGCGACAATATCGCGATTGGCAGCTTCACGATTCCTTTGTCTTCCCTTCCTTGATATTCTATTACAATCAGAGATTTGAGTGACCTAGTGTTATTGCTTTTTCCAGTTGTGTGCCATTAAAGTCAGATTCAATTCTGCAAGCTAGACCACGAAACATTGTATTTGAAATGTCAGAAACTTCAATCTATAATAATTAATGATCGTTAGTACTTTGGACAACATGACGTTTACCGTAAATATCGTAGTTGATATCATAGTGGCAATTTCGTGCCGGAAAGAATATAATATCTTTACGATGAACCTATATAAAAATACAGATAGATAATGATAAATAATATATATGCGCGCGCGAGTCGTGCCACCAGTCTAGTTAAAAATATTTACAGATATTAGAATTGAAGAAAACGCTGTTCTAGATACGGTTGTACATACATACGTTCTACATTTTGTCAATCGTTGCGGAGATTTTTTAACAGATGCACATTATTACACCTGAGAATCGCGAAAGGACGGCGGACTTGCGCTGGACACGTCGTGGTTGCTGATAGACACTTCACAGTGTGTTGCACAATTGTGTTACACACATATTGTGTTACACACACACATATATTGTATATATTTCACGCGAGAATAGCGATGCTTTCCCACGCGGCGGACAAGATGACGCGGTGACGCGGAAAGATGACATAAGCTAACGAAAATACAGGAGTAGGCCTAACTTGGGACACCTGTGATAAAAAAAAAACGCACCCTTTACTACTACCTCTCGGGTGGTGTGGAAACGTAGTTGCATCGGTTGCATCGACCGGCTCTGCAGAATTCGCGCGACAGAATTTTGTTCAAGAAAATTGCTTTGTATCATTTTTGGCGGCCATTCGTTCTAGCGCGGTGTTATCCTCATTATTGTGATCAGGGTAGCGATTGTGTAAAGTTATCGATGTTCTTAGGTAACACGACCTATTGAAATAAGCATGGTAACATTTAGTTATCGATCCGTTACCGATCGACATATTTTAGCTGACAACTGAACCGGGGACCGGCGGAACTTAGTTACCTAGGTATGTCTTATAAATGACTGCCTAAAGAGGCTCGTATTTTATATCTTATCTCCAACATAAACCTTTGCATAGCCTTTCGGCTTTGAAAATGAGGAGGAGGAAAGTATGCAATGATACCTATGTCAAATTACTACCATTCCCGCTCTAATGAACACTAATACCCATAACTTTTCTCTTGCTGAAAATGATGCTACGCGTTACCTAGTTAGCAAAACCCTATTAGTTCCGATCATAATTATTACTATCTCACTGTATTTTTCACTTTGTATTATAACAAATTTTATTATTTGATCTCATATGTACTTATAATTCGGTAACATGCTATGCAGTATTCTGTATTTATATGTAACACTGTATTCTGCTTGCATGCATGAGGCCATACCGTGCTGTGGCTGGCCTTATAGCAATACACGTTTCAGATGTGTTTTTAATAAACTTTTATTAGATCCATACATATTTCGGCGAAAGTTTTTCTTTATGTCAGCCCAGAGAAAGGTGTCAGTCATATTCATGAACTTGCACATAAAAAAGCTAGGTACCTCCGTCAAATTTAACTTGAAAACTTCGTTTCAAAAGGAATTCTCAATCGCACGAGCAATCCTCTACATTGGAATTATCTAAAAAATGCTAAATTAGAAAGAAATCGATTTTCAGATTGACAACTACAAATTATTTCAGGGAATGTAGCATAATATCAACATCTGCCAGGCGATAAGCGGCTTAGTGCCGGGTTTTGCCCTGACCAGACATCGAGTTTAGAAGACTGCGAACTTGATCGATCTAATATCCGCAATATTCACCCGATCACTTTGATTCAAAATGATACACGTTCTGTATGACGTCACGAATCCAGACGTATCAAAAAAATTAAACATTTTCTGATTTTGTAGGTTTTTTTTTATAGTCAAGTGGATTGTTTTTAAATACAGCGATAAAAAATAATCCGTCCGGAGCGATAAGCTTGGCATGTATTTATGATGTTGAGTTGTCGCTCGGGACTCGATTGTTTCTGTTTTGAGGTTTGGAAGTCTTACTTGTGAACGGGGGTGGGGGGCATGGTGCAAGCATGGTGCAAGCATTGGCAGAGTTGGACTGCGATGGTTTGCGGGACATAAGACCATGAGCGTGAGAAAACACGTCCTTCTGCCTTGAGAGTTGGGGAACGACTGATCTGGCGGAAAAACACATTAAGCAACATTTGCGAGTTCACGTGGGATTGATACCCGTTAAGGTTCCGGAGCACTTCAGATTGTTTATTTTTTGAAGAGTTGACTCAAACTTTGTACATCCGTAAGTAGCCACAATATCACTCGAAAATAATCAACTACTTGGGTCTTATTCTTTTATCGCATGAATGCTTACACTCCCTTCGTAATCTCCTAAGCTTCAGATAGCATTGCTTTCCGGGAACAATATTAGTTGCAAAAGCGATATATTTCAGCAAAAAGAGTATTGATTGATACATTTCTAATTTAAACTGACATCATTACATTTGTTATGCCGAATGGATCGTGGAGCAACTTGAATCGAACTTCTAATGTCATTCTTGCGGTTCCTAAACGGCAATTTGTTCATGCGCCTGCCTGCTTGTTTTCACTAGTTTTCCTAATGAGAATAAGATAAGAATCTCCAAAAACAATCTATAATATCAATGCATTTAGCAATAGGTTGTCAATGGAATCGATTGTGATTGTGAGTAATCATTGACATGGTTTTTTCGAACGGAATTTTAGTACAAAAATTATAGAACTGGCGGTCACGTGTTGTAACTTATGTGGATAGCTGCGGCAGCAGAGTGGTCCACATGGACATGGCAACTGTGCAATGCTTTCGGCAGGCTCTCGCATCATTATCACATTATTGTTTATCACACATTGTTTATCATCACACATTATCAGCATCTTAGTCACAATTTTTTAATAAATACCAGCTATCATATTCTTTATTTTCTAATTTATAATAAGGTGGTCCACTTATGTCCGGTTTATGTTTCGATGACCATGTAATGGTAGAGAAATAATCTTTGCTTGGAAGTTGGAAGAGAGTGGTATGGAACTTACATATTGCAACAAATTGTCTTTTCCTTGTGTTTGATACCGTGAATCTCTCGGCTATACATGTGGGTTCATTTTCCAAAACAATAAGTATATTTGTATCGATTCCGTCCAGTTTGCGGCAATTTATTTTTGTATTTATCATTTTCGTAATAGTAAGTAATTCAAAATTGCATGCTATTGTTTCACGATTTCACGATGCACGAATATCGGACAGCTGTAATCGACTGTCGGAGGAACATAACGAATATTGAGGAAAAGACCCATAAATCGTTAGTGAACGTCGACTGCATTGGGCTCGGTGTATACGCGTTCGTCTTTACACACACACGCACACACACACAAAATCTGTTTTCTATCAAAGAAATTGGTTGTGACTTGCGTTGTGTCTATAAAGACGGTCGTCCAGTGTTCCGGGACTGGCGTCCTGGACACGCACCCACACTCGGCTTTGTTCTTGTTACAATACTGTTACAGATTGTAAATTATATAAAATTGCAGTTTAATGTCGTAAAAACGTTTTACTATTATTACCGATTACCTATATGAATGATCGACTGAACAAATAATTGGGTTTATAGAAGTGTAAACCTGTAAATTATTTTGCGGCTATTATCGCTTCAATAAATAATTATAATGATCATTTATATTGATTGGATCAAATCAGTTCAATAATTATGACATTTACTTATTTTTAAAAATCAATGTCTAGTAGGAACCCACCTTCCATAACGTGTTTTTAAATCCATTCTGAGAAATAATCTAGTCGAATGCAAGATAGAAATGTTTAATTACAATTAGCTAATCCCTTCCTTTCATCACTCCAGCGAGCGCGATAACGAGAGGCACGGAGTGTCAACAACGTCACATATTTTGTCGAGAAGCAGTCGTAGGGTGTACAAAGTTAAAAATTGAACATGGATAATTTTGAAACAGACCCATTTTTCCCACCGTTTGAGGGTCACATCGTTGAAGTAATAATTTCAACATTTCAGTATGTGCACTCTAAAAAATGGCCGTGTAAAACTAGCAGTTTAGGCGACCTAAGTAGTTGCAGTCACTTTTGATGCAGTAAGGAACAGCTAGTTCATTTTTATCTACTTCTGCATTCACAGACTGCTGAAACTAGTTGGTTAGACTGGATCAGTAGCTGCTAGTTTTATCTACTTGTGGTGCATGAAGCAGCTATATTGGTAGCTGCTAGTTCATAAACAGCTTGTGGAAATTTTAGGAAAATTGGGAAAATTGGGAAAACTGAAATATAAAAATATTAGTAATTTGGAACTTTGTATATTATAATTCCTTTATAAAAAAAAACAAGTATACAATACAGGTAAAATAGAAATGACTAAAACAGTTTTTGGATGATTGCATCCACATATAAAAAGAAACAATTTATAAATGTATAAAACAAAGTTATACCCAGTTTGGAACAGTTTATTTTACCACTTTCAGGTAGGGGGTAACATACACCGCATTTGGTTTAAATTAAACATTAATATTTGCTGCCTTGGTCCCTCCTTTAACTGATTAGTTCATACAGCAAAGAAATACAGCCTTACAAATGAGGGAGCCAGTATATATAATTGTGTATATCAAACAACCTCAAGAAAAATACATGGAACAGAAATCTGCACGTGTGTTTTGATGTGTTTTACAGTTTAGCTCTGATTTTGACTGGTTTTTGTTTCTAAAAAGGACCATAGTCGACATTTTGGCTGAGCGAACTCAGCCGAAATGTCCACTACGGTCCTTTTTTTAGAACCAAAAACCAGTCAATATCAGAGCTAAACCGTGGAACACTTCAAACAATCCGTGAGAGGCTCTGGAAACCACCGAAAGCTGCACGTTTGACGGTTTCCGCTTACACATTATAAGAATCCCGACAGTAAAAAAAAAACCAGAAATAAAAATAATTAACCCGTAAAGACGAAGTTGATTGCATCTAGGCTAATTTAAATTTTTTGATGAAATTGACATAGGCTAGTTTTCCAGATTTTGTTGACTTCTCTTTGAGCCACTCAGCTGACCAGAAATTTAAAAAACTTTCATAGTAGGTAGGGTACCCAATGTCAAATAAGTAGTATGATGCTACCAGGAGCTGTAAGACCTGCAGCGCGGTTACAGCTCCGCTGGCCTGGCAGATTGTTTCACCTTGCGCGAGTAGAAAAACTTCTGCGATAACGCCATCGCTGTGATATGCCAGTATGCATGGCGACTGGGTGGGTGAAGTGCTCAGGTTGATTTGACCACCAGCCTGAAATCACATATTCACATTACAGATAATTATAGGAATGAAGCTTTGTAATGCAGTGCAGTGCAGGAGCCAGTTGCGTGCAGTTAGGTGCAGTTACGAGCCACAAGACCCAAGTGATGAGGTTCATGCAATCCAGAGGTATACTATGTGGAGAAATTAGTGGGAGGAACCTTTTATGGGGACTGCTAGTGGCTCCTACATGGAGCAATTTGGGGGAGAGTGCGTTCCTGCTAGCAGCGTGCCCTACAATGCCTCACATGAGTTTCCTACGAGTAAGTCCCTGTGATTAAGCCAACGCCTTGGGGCTTGGTGTAAGGACGCACAAAGGTTGTGAACCGTTATTGAGATAGGTAACTTGATCGTTGCAAGATCACTACGTTGAACGGATGAACTATTTTCAAGAATATCACTTTGCAGTAGGTACATCAGTATCGTGCTTGTTTCCTTGACAAGTTCCATCCTCTCAAATGAAATTGATTTCAAATTAAAAATGATAAAAAGCAAATTTTCTCACCGGTTCAATGACAATCGCAGGCCTGTTGTCTTTCAGCCGGCGAGGATGAAGCACCATCTCCAGTTCTTGTAAAAGCTTCAGCTGTGCCACATCATCGGGTGCTTCTTTTGAAAAAATTTTGCATAATTTCTTGACGACGGTCGCAAAAGTTTCTTCCATCTGAACGTCAAACATCAGCGTGAAATCATAGATCAGCTGCAAGTAAATAATAATAACATTAGTGCATGACATCAGGATTGTTAAAAATAAATTATAATAGATCAGCATTAAAATTGTATCAGCAAATGGATATATTCTAACTGCAGGATTGAAAAATCGTTACTTTCTTCGAACAAAGACAGGGGTGGGTCACCAAGCCTTTAACCCAAAAGTTGCTACCAGCACTAATCGGTATACTTCTATAGGTACACTACTGTAGTCAACATACCATTTTATAATTTCCCAAATGTGGAAATTCCTCGACAAGCAAGCTCGTTGACACAAACTTTGCATGCTTGTGGCGCAAGGCTTGTTCATTATTAAAGGCCTTCACAGCCTGACGGCGTGCGGCAGAAGTTGACTTAAGAAGTATTTTTACATGCTGGCTCTCCACGCTGCCTTGCTTTTTAAGTTCGGCCAAGAGGGCATCGATGTCATCTTGCACGTTTTCTTGCATATGTGCCCTGAAATAAAAAAATACTTGACAAATAGAACAAAGTTAATGATATGAATTGTTTAAAGAGCCACAGTGGATAAAATGTTGTACTACAACAGTTTCTAAACATACATTTCAGTCGCAGAAGGTGAAACTTTGCTGGTAGACGTAGAAGGAGCTGGAGAGTTTCTAATGCCATTTTTTTTTTTCTCGGCGCACCTTGTGTTGCGGCAGAAGTTTGTCAGCCTGATACGAACCGAATCCTGAAAGTCAGTACCTCATTAAAAAGTTGATCAATTCAGCAAATTATCCAAGAGGCGCTAGTTAATTATAAAACATACTTATAAAAATGTATTCAACCTGCTTGTTTGGAGAAAACAAACATAGCATTTTTTTACCTTTAAAGTTAGTAGGTATCCACTTACGTTTGTTGAGCAGCCTAGATGATCGGCAAATTCCGGGTATTTTGAAATGATAGTTTGGCTGTATGCCGCATAATCTTGAGATGTGGGATGCCCATTGGTTTGGCTCATTAGGAAATGGCCACACTCGCGAATAAATAAGGTCGATTTTTTTAGCAACGATCCTTTCTCTCGTTCTACTTTTAGCATCGAGCTAAGTTCCGGCAGGGGTGTGGGGAAAGTAAGTACAGTTTTTTTTCTTTTCATTTTGATGGATTCCTGCTTTGCATTCTCAAAATTTTCTTCTAAAACTTCAATTACATTCTCAGTATTTCCATCCAAATTTTCAATCAAGTTTTCTCCATCCTCGGTATCGTTTATCGATGGTGGCATTTCAAACAATACCGGACACGATATTTCAATCTGCAATTAAAAAAAAAAAAGAGCAGTAGTAGCAAACAGAGAAACTTTACATCCCCTCAAAAACCAGGTTATGGTTGAAGTAGATTATTAGAGACTTTATGGTTTCTCAAAGTTGCAATCCATGGCATAGTTTACTCTGGCCTGGAGATGGGAAAATAAATCCGAACGATCCAGAAATCCGGCCCAACTTCTTTTCCTTAAATTTTCGGGCCTCGGGCCGGGCTGTGAATCCGAGAAGTAAGACTTCGGTCCGTTGGACTTTCGGATTGGTTTCGACTATCAGACCGGATCGGACGTTAGACTAGCGTCCTGGTCTAAAGCAGAGTCGAACTTGTGCAACTGTGGACGGTGCACGTGCATGCGGCCCCGAGAATATGTGGGTGTTACCATCATGGGTAAAACATTGAAAATAACTAGAACCGCTGAAAAGCTAAGTTACTGAAAAGTATTTGATTTTTTTTTTATCGTGTTCTCTTTGAAATGTGCAACTGTCGCCAATTCTCTTAGTGCCTCGGACTTTCGGACTGTAGTTCTGACTTTCTGACAGCCTAAGGTGCGTTTACAGCGTTGCGAAGCGACGGTGTTGCTGACCGCGTCACTTGGCAACCGAAAAAAACAAAGCATAGCGACAGTGTCGCTTCGCTCTGACCGACATGAAATTTGTTTATCTTTTTGGTTGCGAAGCAACGCGGTCAGCGACACTGTCGCTTCGCAACGCTGTAAACGCAGCTTTAGAACAGGCGTTTGTTTTTGGACAAATGCTTCAGGCCAGGCAGGACTCAAAAATGTAAGACTCATTGGGCCTCGGGCCAGGCCGGCCTCGCGATCGGTCGGACCGGGGTCAAGCCAGACTGACGGGAAATCAAACAATCCCATCTCTACTCATAGTGTCCCTTCACTCTAATCTGGTTTGAAATACGATAAAACGTACATGCAGATATAAAAATTAGAAATATTTACATACATTCATTTCAAATACTTGATAAACATTAGAATTACAGCTTACAGTTTGAGCTCCGTCCGAGTCGGGTTGCTTCATTGCTTGCAGATACTTTTTCAAGTGGAGCTTGAATTTAGACCTCGGTCCAATTTGTGGTAGTAATTCTTTGATCATGTCCTCATCAAGTCCGTGCAATGCCTCTAAGTCGACACAGTTTGCTAAAAACATGCGTTGAAAGAGAGAACAAATTGATAGCACTATTACCTAATGCTACTGCAATAATACCATAGATAAATTACTATGGTTTCATTTATCTATTATAAAACCTACCCTTTTAAAATATTTTCTAGTTTGCAGGAAGGTGCAAACCTGATCAAAGAGAGTAGGTACAATAATTAAGCAGTAGGTAAAAGCATTTTTCTAATGTTGCATCATTTAATATATGTAACAAAGTTAATCCTTATGGTTGCACATAACTATTAAGCTATTATTCCCTCACTGAAAGAAAAATGATCGGTTGTAAATTCGTTGGTATGATTTTAGCATTGAATTTATAGGGCTTCAATGAGATACCTAATATAGGTGGGTAGATAGGTAGCCTGTAGGTGTATTTTGTTCAGAATAATACGAGTACTATACCTGCGAAAACATCTGCGAAAGACTGCAGACCCCACGACTGCAACAATGAATTAATTTCATTTTCCTCCATTCTGTGACCAAATACCTATGACGTTTCGGGAGAAAAACCCACTTTATCAACAAAAAACTCAATTGAAAGACGCACGTTCTTCAACGTTCAACTCAGTAGGCAGTAGGTACGCCACTTTTGCCGCCAAATGAAGCCTGCAAGTTGCAAATCTGTTTTAAAAATAACTAAATGCTCTGAAACTGATGACTTCACTTGGCGGCATAAGTGGCCTACAGCCTAACAGCTGTGCCTGCCAACCGTCGTTCCCGCCGCTAGGTCAAGGCTACATGCCTGGGGCTGTCACTGTCATATTATTATGTCAATTGTCAAATGAGACTCTCGAACACTTTGGACAAAAATGGGAAACTACCAGAGCTGAAAGACTAGGGCAAGAAAAGGCGGAAAAGTTATTATGGCTTTGCGATTGCAGAAGAAGAGTTGTGGAATGTGTGCCTACTTTTCTTTTAATGAACAAGCTGTTCGTCAGCATGTGGTGAGACATCACCGTTTTGACCCGAATTTCATTGTATATTGCCATAGTCCAGGGTGTGGAATTTCTTACTTGAACTGGAAATCATACAAATCACACGTTTATCGAAAGCATAGAATGGATTTGCCTGTATTAGGTAATGAAGAAGAAGGTATCGAAATTCCACACAATGAAGAACATCAAAACGTTCGCGGTGAGTTATTTTTTTCTGTGCTCGACAGACTTGCATTATTTCACATTTGTTTTCTGTAAAGTAGTCTTTCTCTATATTTTATAAGGTATTGACGGAAAATTTCTGTGTGTTTAGATCAAGCGAATGAACCTCCGGTGCCTGACAATAACCTACAAGAAGAACCGCCTCTACCAGTTGAACCAATGTCGGCTCAGGAAAGCCAGATGTGGCATGCAGCAAAATTTCTGCTGCATGTAAGAGAAACTGGAAATATTTCGCAAAGTGCCACATGCAAGATCATTGATGGTGTTCAATATATGACCACCAACTGGTGCAATGCAATAAAAGTAAGTCATTATCAAATAATGCAGCACTTAGGGACATGTGTTTGTACATATCGTTTGTAGGTGCAACATTGTTTTATATTTATTTTATTTCATTACAGGCAGAGATATTAAAAGGTGTTGGTGACGATCATCAAGTGCCTTCCGATCACATCAACGATGTATTTCAGACCTTCGAGAACCAGGGCCTGTTTAAAGGGGTTAATTCTAAGTTTCTTTTGGATTCATTTTTAATTGACCAAAATCAACTGATTTTACCGCAAAAGGTTGTTTTGGACACTGTCCCAGTTTGGGTAAAGAGACCTAATTTTAAAATTGTGTATAAGGAGATAACTTACTACTATGTGCCATTTAAAAAGTCTCTCACTCAACTCTTAAACAACGATGACATACTGGAATGTGTAAAATCACCTATGCCACATGAAGATGGCTATCTGAACACTTTTTCAGATGGAGATTACTACAAATCTCACCCTTTATACAGTGCCAACCCTGAAGCTTTGATGATCATAGTCTACTTTGACGACATAGAGATATCAAATCCCCTTGGATCTAAATCGAAAATTCACAAATTAAGCATGTTCTATTGGACATTAGGAAACATTTATCCCGAATTTAGGTCCACACTTAGGGCAATTAACTTGTTAGCAATAGTAAAAAATTCAAACCTAAGAAAATACGGTGTAAATAAGGTGCTGGAACCTTTCATCTCTGAAATTAAAATGTTAGAGAGTATTGATGGTATGCCTATCATCGTTAAAGGTGTTCAGAAAAATTTTAGAGGTGCTTTATTTTTTTTTACTGGAGACACTTTAGCCTCTAACTATGTTGGAGGTTTCAAAGAGAGTCCTGGGTTTGCGCATCGTCCTTGCAGGGCATGTATGGGTACTGGTAATGCAATTAAAAAATCTTTTTTAGAGCAAGACTTTATGCCCAGGACTGCAGAAAGCTATAACAATCAGTGCAGTGATCTAGAACAAGAAGGCCTTTCCAGAGAAGCGCAACGTTTTTGGTCAAAAACGCATGGCATAAACGAACGAAGCATTTTATCCTCGCTAGAACATTTTAACATTATTACTTGCATGGTCCAAGATTTAATGCATGTCGTTATAGAGGGTTGCCTAGAGATGGAATGTCGGGAGTTTTTAAAGTATTGTGTTCATTCCAAGGCCATTACCATTCTTGAACTGAATTTAAAAATGAACAACTTTGATTATGGTCACATCGTAAAAGATAAACCATCGCCTATTGATATTTCTCATCTTGATGGTAAATTAAGGCAAAACTGTGCACAAATCATGACGCTAGGTAATATATTGCCATTTTTGCTTCATAATAGCATTTCTAAAGACGATGAAAGACTCGAAAATCTTGTTACTCTTTTACAAATAGTGAATATCATGTTGGCGTACAAGTTGGAACATAAAGATTGTGCATTGCTCAAGACAATGATAAACGTTCATCACCACAGGTTTGCTGAGCTGTATCCCAATGCTTCGATAACTCCCAAACACCATTATATGATTCACATTCCGCAACAGATACATAAATTTGGACCTTTACGCCAGCAATGGTGCATGCGATTTGAGGCGGCACACTGTAGAATTAAACTTCTTGCGTCAGTTGTAAGAAACTTCAAAAATCCCCCCCTTACAATGTCGTACAGGTACCAGGCACTCAGATGTGCTGAGCTGCTGACTCTTCCTGGCGACCCATCGAGAAAGTTTTTGTACTCTGGTGACACAGTCAAAAGTGGACAATCTATGATCATTGGGAATCATCCGTTGGCAAATCTGTGTATGGACAAATTAAAAGTAGAAAATCCTCAGGAAAGAGTTCTTCTCCCAAATAAAATCGAAGTGCAGGGCACGACGTACTGTAAAAACTATGCTGTTTTAACCAATGATCCAGAGGAGAGTTTACCTGAGTTTGCATCTATTGAGACCATTCTCACGTATGGGATGGATTTCCTTTTCATCTGTAGAAAATTGAACACTGTGTGCTTTGAAAGGAGTTTGAATGCGTACCATGTGGAACCAACTGAAAATGTATCGCCTGTCCTTCTAAAGGAATTACCGTTTCCTCACAACCTCTCAATGTACAACTTAAATGACAAAAGTTATATAATTTTACTGCACCATAGGAGAACAGAATATTTCTAATGCTATTGATTAATAATGAAGTTAAAAATAAATTGTATAACTTCATTGTATTCAGTTCATTTGCTTGATTTTCTCATTTGAATTTTGTATCAATTTTAATAATTATTTACTCTTTTTAAAATAAATATACTCTATAAATTGCTAGTTCTTGGTTTTATTTGAAATCCTTGCTGTTCAAATAACCTAATATATTTAGTTGTTGAGAATCAGAAATATTTTATTCATTTAGGTTCATATAGTAGTTTTAATATTAAACGTCTTCGAGAATAAGCTGTTAATGCAGTAGCAGTTTGCTGAACAAGCTGTTAATATTTATCAACGTTTTTTTTTATCTGTTTTGATGGCTGAAAATGCATAAATCTATCTGTCCTTGAGCGGAAACTTCTACTTTTACACTCAAATATTGAGAACTGCTTATTTAATGCACGACATATCAGAAACTACTTGTTTTACTCGGCCAAAGCTGCTTGTTTTACACGCCGACTTTTTAGAGTGTGGTAGACAAAATATGTGAAATTGGGTAACCATGGCCCTTTTTTCGAATTTTCTATTGCTCTTTCGTGTACCATGGCTCTAAAGAAGGTCAAAAATGAATAGTTTCGGGGTGGTTCTAGCGTTTCGGGGGGAAATTTTCGAAAAAAGGGCCATGGTTACCCAATTTCACATCTTTTGTTTACAACCTATTAAAATATTGAAATGATAACTTCAGCGATGTGACCCTCAGACGGTGGAAAAAAAGGGTCTGAAAGCCACTTTCTGGCGAAGTGATCCGCCCACTTAATAGGACACTGAATAGCATTGCAATTACATTATAAACATGTGGAGAGGTTCTATTTTAATAATAATCAGACAATGAATGCGGATTCCAGTATAACATTTATTTAAACATTTATTAAAATCTCATCATATACAGTGGATTAGAAATACGATTACAACAACTTTGCCTGTTCATATCTTTTCGAACAGGAGCAAAACATGATTTAAATTTATCGAAAAACAATTGTCGAACAAGTTCATCGTTTTCTTCACAAGCCCTATTTTGAAAAAACCATTAAAATTCCTGCATGCTAAGCCCCCTCGCTGTATGAGCTAGAAATAATGCTGCATATTCACCGCAGACATCGGACATCGGGCTTTGCAATTGAATTTCATTGTAAGTCCATGTAGTACACTGCCGACTCACGAATTCATGATGGTTTTTCACAATCGGCGGAATCCCGTAACTGTCAAAAAATGTTCCACGACCGAATTCATCGATATGTATAAAAACCCAGTGCGAACCAGGCTTACTTGCAGGATCAGTATTAGC
The DNA here is from genome assembly GCA_921293005.1 of Nemoura dubitans. Classification (NCBI taxonomy): domain Eukaryota; kingdom Metazoa; phylum Arthropoda; class Insecta; order Plecoptera; family Nemouridae; genus Nemoura; species Nemoura dubitans. The sequence goes on from OV121074.1 coordinate 41,022,063, forward strand.
AATTAATCCACACTGATGTTGCACTATCCGTGGTAAGTTATCTGCAGCAAATACACCGCGAAACAATGAACTCGTGAACTTCACAAAGCATGGCTTCTTCTAGACGCAGCGAAATCATATCGTCTACACGATTGAACATGATTCCAACTCGAAATGACAAATGTTTGCTATAAATTAAGATTATAAAATAAAATGTTCGACGTCACTGTACAGAAGAGCAGTGGTGGGGATAAAAATACTTTTATATTCTGAAGATGGTAAAATCTAGAACTAAAAATCGGTGATTACATTTCGTTGTTTGGTAATTTCCATTAAACTATCGTGCTCTGAATACAAAATCATATCAACTGGGGCGGTTAATGGTGGACTAAAGCGAACTTCGATGCGAAATGATTCATTTCTTTGAATTGACCATTGAGATGAGCTGCGGTGCGCAGTCTCGAAAATACACGAGAATACTCGTATTACGAAAGTTCTCGTGTCGTCGTCAACGGTTTTGACAAAACGAATCTGCGAGTTTGGACGAAAACAAAACGGTTACGAAGGTTACTATCTCGTTCCCATTGTTCTTTCGGAAATGCTCGTATATACTCGTTTTACGAGTCTATGCGCACGACAAGCGGCACCACTAGCCAAAGGGAAGAGGTCATTCAATTCTCACCCTGTATGCAAATTACTTCTCCCAAATTTAATGGCCATTTAGCTCAGCGGTTAGAGCACCAGCCGCGAAAGTTGGGGACCCGGGTTCAAATCCCGGAATGGACAACACTTTTGGGAGGCTAATTTGTGTACATAATAATAAAATGAATATCCAATTACGAGCTTTCGTAATTTAAATAAGATTAAAAGAGAATTCAACGCATCCAACGTTAAATTGGAGTTACTCGAGGTTGAATGTAAAATGTGGTTGCAGTATAGCATCACGCGGTACCAGAGCCACTATGAGTATTCGTAGACTCTGGACCATACCCCCCTGGGGACATTCAATTCTCACCCTGTATGCAAATTACTTCTCCCAAATTTAATGGCCATTTAGCTCAGCGGTTAGAGCACCAGCCGCGAAAGTTGGGGACCCGGGTTCAAATCCCGGAATGGACAACACTTTTGGGAGGCTAATTTGTGTACATAATAATAAAATGAATAGCCAATTACGAGCTTTCGTAATTTAAATAAGATTAAAAGAGAATTCAACGCATCCAACGTTAAATTGGAGTTACTCGAGGTTGAATGTAAAATGTGGTTGCAGTATAGCATCACGCGGTACCAGAGCCACTATGAGTATTCGTAGACTCTGGACCATACCCCCCTGGGGACATTCAATTCTCACCCTGTATGCAAATTACTTCTCCCAAATTTAATGGCCATTTAGCTCAGCGGTTAGAGCACCAGCCGCGAAAGTTGGGGACCCGGGTTCAAATCCCGGAATGGACAACACTTTTGGGAGGCTAATTTGTGTACATAATAATAAAAAGGTCTTGCCTACACTTGCCATTGTTATTGCGCGAAACGCGAATTTGATTCAAGATGTCGAAAAATATCACGGAAGAACAAAAAATCATCATGGTTCAGTTTCTTGAAGCAAATCCTAGGCTAATAAAATCCAAATTAACGAGCGACTTCACCTTCAGTGATCAGACAGCTTTGTGGGACAAGTTGATAGACATTTATCATGGTTGTGTCGGTGCCAGGAAGACTGCGGCTCAGTGGAAGAGGATAAGCACATGGCTAGCAAAGCCTTACATAAATATTTAGCTATAAATAACTACAGAAATTGCTTTCAATTATATTCCTTTAAGAGGAAATTTGATTGGTGGGATAGGTTTACAAAGAGCACAACAAAATCACTGTCGCTCAAATTGTATTAGGACATTTAAACACCTCAATGATATCTACAAAAATTTCAGACTTGGGGAGATATAAAGGCTGCCGCAAAGAAAGTTGCCACAACTGCCCGAAGGAGCTACTCCTCTACGGGCAACACCCAAGTTGTTCATCGGCCGAACACCTTGCAAGAACGAATCTGCGCCATCGAAGGCAACACTCTAATCTTCGGTGACGCAGATGGAACCGAGGAGGTTGGCTTCCCCTCAGTAGACAATGAGGTCGAGGTTTATGCTGTAAGTAACTTGGCATACTGCCTACATTAATGTCCACATGTCACAAACATACATAAGCATACTATAAAATTTCCTTTCAGCAGGAAACCACAGGAAGATCCACAGGAATGGCTAGATCTCAATGAGCAGGAACTGCAAGAGGATATAGACATGCGCAGGGCTACATTCGAAAGCTTGATGCCAATGCCGGCTAAAAGAGGTAAGGAAGCCATAGAAGCATACTAAGAACATTTGTAATAGTAGGTACCTGCATATTATCACTTGCATATAACTAAAAAATGCCCATTTCCTTGGTTGTAGCTCTCATTGTATTAACGAAGCCGCCTGCTTGCCAGCTGCTTCCCTCGACACCAATAAGGGTTGTCAATTCTGATGAGTTGGTACTAAACTTAAAAATTTAAGTAAAAATTTCCACTATAATTGTAATAAATGTTGGTTTCCAGTGGAAACCACTGGTGTCTTCCTTGTAGCTCGTGTTTTTCTACCATCCGGCCAGCCAGCAATGGCGGCATCAGCCACGATGACAAGTTCCAGCGACTGTGAGTTTCTACTAAGGATAATGTTGAGTAGGTACTTATAATATTATGACGTAATGTAATATGTTTACAATTGACTCTGCTTTCTTTGGTTACAGCTCGAATCTCATCTCCGGGTCCGTCGATGTTTCGGCCGCTGACCTCGCCATCTGGAATGCTTGCCGAAGCCAGTAAGTTGTACAAAGCTTACAATTCTAAGTAATAATAATGCACACTTCTCAAAATAAATGTAAACACCACTGGTATCCGCTTCCTTCGTTCTAGGTCGACCTAGTCAGCAAGCTTTCCGAATGCCATTGCTTCGGCCCGGCCAGCAAGCTTTCCAAATGCCTCCACCAGCAACTGGAATAAGTGCCGGTGAGTTTTTACAAACCTAAATCTAAGCATGTGGGAAAAATAATGCGATGTAAAATGTTCACAATCAACGTGGCTTCTTTGGTTCTAGGTTGCTATGAATCTCCAGACTCGCCTGATGCCCTGCTTTCAGAGGCAGCTCTGGTCTCGCCTGCAGCTCCCGCATCCCAGGCGAGGCCCCGTCCTGTGCCGAAAACTGCTAGTTCCGGTGAGTTTTTGCTCTGCCAATCAATAAATATAAAAGAAGGTACAAAATGCTTATGCCAACAATTATTCTAACATAGTGTAATTTCTCCAGGTAGCCGCCATGCTGCACCGGTGACATCGGCCACTGCCGACATGCTGGCAAGCAATCAAGGGCGAGCCTTGTTGGCCTTGCAGGAGCGCCAGCTGCTGCTGCAGAAGAAAAAGTTTTGCCTGCAAGAGAAGTTTCAGCAGCAACAGCTGGAGCTCCAGCAGCTACAATTCAACGAGCTCTTCCAGCAACGAGAAAGACATTTCGAGACGTCGCTGAACGCAGTGAAAGATTTCTGGAAAAGCTTCTCTCGAAACGATTAATTTAAATTGTGGCTCTATTTTCAAAATTATTAATTACCTATTTTGCTCAAATAAATATTATATTAATTACCTATTTTGCTCAAATAAATATTATATTAATTACCTAATTTTCTAAAAAAAAAATTACATAAATAAAACACTTTCCATACCTGACAATGATTTTGATTGTTGATGATTGAAAAGAAATAGTAGGTAATGTATTTGTGCTGGATTGGAATGGTGGAGACAAGAGTTGGCAAACGTTTCAGCTTTTTCCGCTGGATTGCTTGGATTGCTTTTTCCGCTGTCCGTTGATGCAGCGCCACCGCGACTTGATGGCACCGTTGAGTCGCTCGATGACGTTGTGAGCTGCGCAATGCGCCTTGTAGTAGCGGGCTTCCGGCGAGTCAGGCACCGCATTCAGAGTGGGTGTTATCAGCCACGGTTCCAGCGGGTAACCACTGTCCCCTGTGAAATAGAGTATTATTCTATCATCCCAAGTATGAAGCGTGTACGATGGATGAACAACAATCAATAACTAAGAGGCCGAGGGCAAAAACTGTCAATAGTATATTTTTATGCCAATCGCTTGCTGTTTCTAAGCAGAACAATTCTGCACATGCTCGTTGGCTGAAATGCGGATCCATAAAAAAACCATCCACTCTGTTGTGGTCCGTGACCTTGGCCATTGCCTTGCACCTTTATCAGTGTGCAAAGACTGTCAATTAACCATTATAAAATGAAGTACAAAATAAATTATTGTTACCAATTAGCCACGTTGCATTGTTTCCCTGCGCATGTTGGGCCATCATACCCTGGCGCAGACGGCAGCCGCGCCAAATGTGTGTGGCTTCGGCCTGGGTGGTTGGCCACCACGTTCAATATTTCTAGCTGGTCATCGCACACCTGGATAAATCAAATAGTTCAGTTCTGAGAGTGCAAACTGTTTTATTTCATTCACAAGGGATCAAATCATCTTACACAACGCAAGAAGGTAATCATACTAATTGTTACTGCAAATCTCAAATTTAAAAAATTAATTTATCTGCCTTCTGTTTAGAAACAGCCCACACACCCTCAACATGTACGGAATCAGTTGGCTGTCGTTAGTTACAGGAATTAAATTGAAAAATTGCAACAAGAGTTAAAAAAAATCTTCCTGGAAGTTATTGTGGCACGTCTACTCACCAGCTGAACGTTCAGGGAATGTGACCCGTGGTGGTTCACGTAGATGTGCTCCGGATACAGATGGTGGTTCATCGGTGGGGGTGCGAGTTTAACGTGTGTGCAGTCAATTGCACCCACCACACCTGGCATGTGGTACTTGTTGCTAAACCTGTTGGCATTAAACATATGCATAATAGCTTGAGAACTAATGGTAAAATCCTACCGCTAAACCTAGTTGAAATATATATATATTTTTTTACACGTAACGTTTCTGAAAGATGACTCACATGGCCTTCTTTCTGGCGTGCTCGAGCGGTGCCGACGGGACTTTGACCCACCTAGCAAGCAGCAGGGTGTTTATTGCCCTGCTGACACGCCGAATGCAGCGACTCACCGACTTCTGGGAGATCGACAATGTTCTTTCTTCCCCTACCGCCCGCTGGTAGCTGCCCACTGCGTATAGAATCGCAGGGCTGTCAAAACCTGACTATCACAACTGGGAGCGTTTTATTGGACGTATGCATAATTAATTAAAGTCGATTTAATCGAAAAACAATCAAAATTTTCCTGATATCTTTATATGTAAAAATAGCTTGCGTAATGGTACACCGAATTTTGGTACTTAACGATTCTATTGGTGAATCAAAAAATTTCAAATAAATAAATAAAAATTTGCATAATTTTGATTAAAGCCTATTTTTAGGCAATTTCCCATCGGAGTTTTTTCTCGACTTTCTTGAGCGTAATCAGCTAATTTTTCTGAACAAGGTGCACTAAAAATCAAACTCTTGCAATTTGTTCCGGGTCAGGGGTCATTTTGAGCTTCCTTGCCTGGAGTAATAACACGAGTATATCCGTCACGGTTTCGTCGGGACTCGCAAATCTTCCATTGTTGACGAGAATAATCGTAATCCAGAATTCTTGTCGTACGAAAGTGCGTTATTTTTACAGTTATTAAATTGTACCTAAAGTGAGCTATTAATCTGCATGTTTCGCTGTATACACTTTGATAAAAATTTTATCTTGTACAGTAAAACCTGTCAAACTAGATGTCTCAAGATGCGGAAGGGTCACTATATACCCCGATTCCGATCGAAATGAAATCAACTTTTCGTCGCAACGAGCGGGAACAGATTCATTAAGGATTATGAACCTTTACCCGGGTGCGAAGTCTCGAAAATACACGAAAATACTCGTATTACGAAAATTCTCGTTTCCCAAAGTCGTCAACGGTTTTGAAGAAACGAATCTGCGAGTCTGGACAATTTCGGAACGATTACGAAGGTTACCATCTCGTTCTCGTTGTTCGTTCGGAAATGCTCGTAAATACTCGTCTATCGAGTCTATCCGCACGACAAGCGACAAAACTAGCCAATGAGAAGAGGTCTAGGCATTTGTTATGCGTATTCCGCGAAATTCCAAATGTTCACTTTTCAACCATGGCGACCGGAAAAATATCACCGAGGAGCAAAAATATATAATGGTGCAGTTTATAGAAGAAAACCCGAGGATAGTGAAGACAAAATTTACCAGCGACTTCACATTCATGCACCAGACAGCTTTGTGGGACACCTTAATCACCAGTCTACATGGTTGTGTCGGTGCAAAAAAGACTGCGGCACAGTGGAAGAGGGTAAGCATGGCTAGCAAAGCCTTAAAGTAATTAGTAGCTATCATTAAACAGCAATTGCTTTCAAATAATATATTCTTCTAAGAGGAAATGTGATTGGTGGGTGTAACACTGATGGGAAACGTATACAAAAAACACAACATAATGACTGTAACTCAGATAATTTTATTACAACAATCGGGCACCATAATTACCCTGTACAAAAATTACAGTCTTGGGGAGATATAAAGGCTGCTGCAAAGAAAGCTGGTTCGACCGCTCGAAAAAGCCATGCCGCTACAGGCAACACAGACGTTGTCTGTCGACCGAGCACGCTCCAAGAGCGTATCTGTGCAATTGAAGGCTTCACACTCGTCTTCGGAGATGCGGAGGGTGCGCAAGAGATTGGTTTCCCCTCAGCAGCCAACGAGGTTGAGGTTTCCACCGTAAGTAACTTGGCATACCTATTGCCAACATACGTACCCTTCCACATATGTCACAAACTTACCCACGCATCTCAATATATAATTTTCTTTCAGGAAGAAACGTCATTCTTGGACACCGGAACCTGGATAGATTACGATTATTTCAGTGACAATCAGTAGATACTGCAAGAAGAGGCGGATATTAATCGGGCAATGTTGGACAGCTTGATGCCTCCAACACCGACTAAAAAAGGTACGGAAGTCGTAAAAGCATGTTAAGAACAGTTGTAAATAGAAGGTAACTATGTAACATCTAATGATTATAAATAAATATTGTTTCCTTGGTTCTAGCTCGATTCATATCACCAAGCCTGCCTGCCAGCCAGCCGCTCGTCTCGACACCTAGAAGGGTTGCCAATGCAGGTTAGTTTGTTCAAAGCTTACAAAACGAAGTAATAACTTTCTCTTCGTATAATAAAATATGTTAAAACCACTGTCTTCCTTCTAGCAGGGTTCATAGTTCCATCCGGCCACCGAGCGATGCCATCAGCCACCTGTAAGTATCTGCAAAGCATATTATTTTAGATAATAAGTACTTATATTGTAATGTAACATGTCAAAACGCAACCTCTGGAATGGTTGTCGATGCCAGTAAGTTTGTATACAGCTAATACATCTAAATAATAATAATGTGCACTTATTAGAATAAATGTTGAAACTACTGGTGTCCGCATCTGTCGTTCTAGCTCCCTCTACTCCACCACTTGGCCAGCAAGCATTCCAAGTGCCAGTGCTACTACCCGGCCAGCAAGCATTCCAAATGCCAGTGCTACTACCCGGCCAGCAAGCATTCCAAATACCTCCACCAGTGTCAACAAGTGTTGGTGAGTTTCTACAGAAACAAGTCTAAGTAAGAACCTATTATATAATTTAAAATGGTAACAGAAATAACACCGCTTTCTTGGTTGTAGTTCGCGTTGCATCTCCAGACTCGCCCACTCCAGCCCTGCACACTCGGACTGCTCTGCCTGCTCTGCGCACTCAGGCTGCTCTGGTCCCGCCTGCACCTTCTGGATCTCCCAACTTGCCGACAGTCCCTGGATCCCGGGAAAAGCGCAGTCCTTTGCCAAAACCTGCTAGTGCCAGTGAGTTTTTGCTCTGCCAATCAATAATTATAAAACTACGGATGCTGCACTTAAACGGACACAATTGTAACATTGCGTAATTTCTCCAGTTAGTCGCAATGCTGCCCCTGTGGCATCGGCCACTGCCGACTTGCTGGCCCACAACCAGGGGCGAGCTATCGGTTTCCAGGAGCGACAGCTGCTTCTGCAGGAAAGGGCCTTTGAAGCTGAGCAGCAGAACCAGGCACAGCAGCTGGAGCTCCAGCGGCAGCAGCACCAACAGAGAGAAGATCACTATGAAAGATCGTTTCAGCAACGAGAAAGACACTTCGAAGCTTCACTTCAAGTAGTCAAAGATTACTGGACTTCACTATTACATAAAGATTAATTCAAAATTTCACTTTTCAAAACTATCCACCTAATAATTCACCTAAAGCTACAAAATAAAGAAAGAGAAGTAAAAACAATTTTCATACCTCATAATGATTTTGATTGGTACCTACTGATTGAAAATACCTGATATTGCACTTTTAGGTGAAATTGGAATGGTGAAGGATTTGAAGCTGAGCAGCAGAACCAGGCACAGCAGCTGGAGCTCCAGCGGCAGCAGCACCAACAGAGAGAAGATCACTATGAAAGATCGTTTCAGCAACGAGAAAGACACTTCGAAGCTTCACTTCAAGTAGTCAAAGATTACTGGACTTCACTATTACATAAAGATTAATTCAAAATTTCACTTTTCAAAACTATCCACCTAATAATTCACCTAAACTTCTAAAGCTACAAAATAAAGAAAGAGAAGTAAAAACAATTTTCATACCTCATAATGATTTTGATTGGAACCTACTGATTGAAAATACCTGATATTGCACTTTTAGGTGAAATTGGAATGGTGAAGGATTAGGAAAATGTTTCACCCTTTACAAACTGGATTTTCTAATGGAAGTAGGTGGCAATCAGGTGGTTGCGAGTGGCACGACCCTGGGCGAGAAGGTGGTTGGGCCCCGGGGCTGGGGCTGCTGGCGGGAGGACAACGACTGGATGGTGGGGTAGGTGCGCCGGCAGTGGGACCCGGTGGAACGTGGCGATGTTGTGCAGCACAACGCAGGACGTCACAATCTTCGATGCAATCGGAGGCATGTAGTTGAGCGTCCGCTGTCCGTTGATGCAGCGCCACCGCGACTTGATGGCACCGTTGAGCCGCTCGATGACGTTGCGGGCTGCGCAATGCGCCCTGTAGTAGCGGGCTTCCGGCGAGCCAGGCACTGCATGGAGCGTTGGTGTCATGAGCCATGGCTCCAGCGGGTATCCACTGTCTCCTGTGAAATAAAGTATTATTTTAGTATTGTGTAGCACGTATGATTAACAACAATCAATAATTGAGGGTTAGGTTATTAGTAAGTACTACATATTTTGATGCTAATCGCTTGCTGTTTCCATGCGGAACAATCCTGCAATTGGTCTGTTAGTTGATATTTGATTCCACTCTAGAACCATCCAGTCTGTTGTGGTGACTTGACCTTTGGCTGTTTCCCTTTATATTGGTGTGCAATAACTGGCAGTAGGTACTCTTAATGAAGAAAAAAATATGATTGTTACCAATTAGCCATGTGGCCTTATTTCCCAGCGCATGCTGGGACATCATTCCCTCACGAAGCCGAGAGCCACGCCAAATGTGGGAATCGTGGCTTCGGCCTGGATGGTTGGCCACGACGTTCAGAATTTCCAGCTTTTCATCGCAAACCTACATGACAGACAAAGAAAGAGTTGTCAGACAACACCGATTTAATAACTGATTACTGACAACTGATTAATATAACTGATGATAACTGAATTAATTCATTCAAGGAATAGATTATTTTAATACAAAGAATGTTGGTATGCAGCTGCACATACTATTTTGTTATTGCAAATCTCAAGAAATTTTAACTTAATACCTACCTATCGGTACTTCTACTGTTTAAAAAAAAACAGCCAACACCCTCTACTAGGGAACCAGTTGGGAGTCGTTTCTACATAAAATTACATAGGAAAAATGGCAAGAAAAGAGCTTATTGAAGTAATTGAGGCACGCCCACTCACCAGCTGAACATTCAGCGAGTGCGACCCATGGTGGTTTACATAAATATGCTCCGGATAGATCGGGTGGTTCATCGGAGGAGGGGAAATCTTCACGTGGGTGCAATCGATGGCTCCCACGACACCTGGCAGATGGTACTTGTTGTTAAACCTGTTGGCATTGAATACATATGTTTATACATTTTCACTTAGTTTATTAGAGTACCAGACATTTGCAAGCTTCAACAATGATGGTTACAAGCTACTTTTAAATCTAGTTGACATCTATTTTTTATATGCAATGTATGCTGAACACAACTTACATGGCCTTTTTGCTGGCTTGCTCGAGTGGTGTCGTGGGAAATTTGACCCACCTAGCCAGCAGCAGGGTATTCACTGCCGTGCTAACCCGCCGAATGCAGCGACTGACAGACTTCTGGCTTATTGACAGGGTCCGCTCCTCTCCTACCGACCGCTGGTAGCTGCCAACTGCGTAGAACCGCAGAGCTGTCAGAACCTGATAATCACAACAAAAGAACAACTTTATTTTAGAATGCTAACTGAGTTTTAGATAAAATAGGTGAGACTTATGATCACTCGAGCTGGAATAAAGCTTACCATCACTTCTACACTAAGGCTCGAAGGCCTTCGCAGCACAGGCAGACCGGGGCGCAGATCTTCTATTAATGCGAGGACAAGGGCTCTTGGCAGCCTGAACCTTGCTATAAAGGCCACCTCCTCCATTTCAAAGGCCCCTAGGCGCAATGAGTATATCCTGCGAGCCCTATTTTGCCTCCTTTCTTCTATTTCTTCAGCGGCTAACAGTTGCACAGCAAAATAGTCGACGTCCATTTTGAGGTTATGTAGCGCAAAGTCGTCACGAGAATCCAATCTCGTTGACTCTGACCCTAGTCAGAGTAATCGTTCACAACAACACGAGTAAATCCGTCACGGTTTCGTCGAGACTCGCGAATCGGCCATTGCTGACGAGAATAATCGTAATCGAGAATTCTCGTCGTACGAAAGTGCGTCGAGACTTCGCACCCAGGAGCGGATTAAGGGTTAAAAAGTGGTAAGCTGGTAATTGTTGGTAATAATGTTGTTCCCGTGGAGGCATGGGCAATCAAATGAACTAAACAGCTAGAAACGGTACCAAATTTGATAATACGTATTATCAAATCTTGCAACTGCATTTATAGTTGTAATGTGTCTCAATCTGCCATTCCATTTCATATTATTCTAGCATGAACAATCGGTGGAGTTCCCCATCGTCAGTAACCGAGTGGAAAGAGGAGAGGTATATATAAAGACGTGATTAAACTATAAGCAAAGAGAATGCGTGACAGAAAAGGGCTTACATCTTTTATAAAACATGATATCAGTCACACTATGCGAGGCCCCGCAAGTCCCCAGACAAGCCTTGGACTCCGAGGGCCCAGGCGCAATTGCGTATGGGGCCTTATACCAGCTTGCTCCCTTGGCCTCCGAGATAAATAGGTATATATTATATAACAATGATACTAATCTGAAATCTGCATGGTTGCATGTTTACAAAGATTCTGATAGGCGCATCCTTTCACCGTTCACTGACTGTTTTATTTACTATGTTTTTATTGACTGCTCGATATACCTGCGGTGCGATTTCGTATCTCTGACTTTGCCGTTCTCGGTTACAAAGTTAAAAAATTAACATGGACAACAAAAGGGATTTTATTCATCAGAACCGACAACGGCGTCACGTAAAAGTTACAAAATCGCTAGGCTGACTGAACTGTAAGGATTTATATCAGACGCAATTTTTCAGTCGCTCTTTGTTTAATTATTTCCTACATTTTTATGACAATTATGGTGGAGCATCATTAATTAATTTGGAAATAACAATCATTTTAGATGTCTGTGATTCATTCTGCATAAAGCATGTGGGAAAATTAAATGGTGGAATGGTATCAAAATTTTAAAATAGATTGGACAAATATTGGTAGGTATTAGCTCGATATTTTATTGTAATGCATGGCTGCATTTTAGACTCAATAGAGGAAGAATTTTCGTTGAGAATGAACGCCTATCTCAAATATTTCAATTCAGAGTACTATAGCACTTCATAGACGTTTGTTTATTTTGTAACCATCAAATCCTACTGTCTCAAGCCGTATATAATGTATTTTCATTATCAACAGTCAAATTTGAGACACGTTTGCATAATAATATTTAGCAAGTATAGCAACACAATACATTTTAATTACATTTTCACACTGTAAGATGACTTAACGTGTAATACTTCGACCACACACGAAGCCACTTCATTTTCAGTTTTCCCTACACCCATTACCGTGATTACCTTTCGCTGCCTCAAAACAGATATTTTCTATGATATAAGAAAACTCTGGTTTTTCGTAGACTGCTGGCACAAATTAAAATATAACCGGTACATTAAGATTCAGTGACTAAATCAGGGCCGGGGAGTTTCAAAGGGATGTCAAGATATCAGTCTCACTTTTTTCTACATAATATTATATCATTACTGTGTTAACAATATGACCTGCGCATTAAGATTCAATGACTGGATCAAGGGCTGCAATGGTGTTTAAAGCAAAGGGATCTAGATATCACCGGATGATCACTTTTTTCTACATACCTATTATCAATTCTGTGTGATGTCGAGATCACTTTTTTTTTTATCTCGCTGCTGGTCCACCGTCCACGACCCCTATTCTGTAACTTTTCCCAAGTGAGATGACAAGAAATGAGAGTGACAACTCCAAGTTCGCCTGTTTTCATATGGAACAAAATTGAAGATTCTCGCTATCATTTCATTTCATCACACATCAGAAAAGTTACAGAATAGGGGTCCAGGGACACAGAAATCTGTGATACGTGTGGTGATATTGTGACGGGTGAAAAGTAGACGCGTTCTACTTCGTTCTTACTTTGCTCTTACTTTACCTTTGGGGCACACGTAGCTCGACTCGCTTGGCTCTTCTGTGAAAGGTACCCGTCACCTAGGGATCGTTTGGACCAAAAGGACACTGCTTTTTAAACCCAAATATTCCTTTATTTTGACCACATGGGCCTCAGCGGTAACACGTCTCACCCCCCACCTCACACTAATGTCGTCCCGACATTCAAAACGACTCAAACCACTAACACACGCACAAACGCTGATCACGCGAATCTCGATCGAAAGCTGCTCGCGTGGTCCATCCTGCACCGACTGCCATCTGCGAAGGCGATCTCCGAAACGCCGAGTTCTTGATCATCACGCCTCCCGGATCAAACACCTCGTGGTCTAAATCCACACACGAACTGGACCAATCACACCGTGATTCCGTCTGCAACACCGTCACATCCAAGTCTACGAAGTTCATCCCCGTCGATCTCTTACTGCCAGCACCAAAACAAGTGTCACTGTTGCGAACTCCGACCAGCACACCGTCGATGTTCAAACGCTTCCTGCCATCTCCGACCGCTGTCGACCATCTACTCCCCACCTTCAGGTCAACTGGTTCACCGATGACCACAACTTCACGCTTCTTAGTTTGCCCTATAACTGCCGACTCACGACACAGGTCACTCTCACACTCACTTGACATTCCCGGGACAATAACTGCCTCCAAGTCTTGACCTCGCCCTTGCTCTAGCAAAACCCTAGTAAAAATATGAACTGACGTCAGTTGGCAAATTGCCAACTGGCTGCCAGTTGAGAAATGGAACAAAATCAGTTGGCAATCTGCCAGTTGATGTCAGTTGGTCAGTTGGCAATCTGCCAGTTGGTGCCAGTTGATGTCAGTTGGTTATCTGCCAGTTGGTGCCAGTTGATGTCAGTTGCAATCTGCCAGTTAATGTCAGTTGGCTGGATTGGTTCTCACCCTATTGTGGGGCCGGATTGAATGCTTCCATGAGAAACGTTGCACTGCCACTGACTGCCCTCTCGGGTGAATGAAGGCAAGTCAATGTACGTCGGCCGCTTTTTCCGCAGAAGTATAGGAAGGTAACTACAGCAAGTAGAAGCAGCGCAAGTGTTTCTCATGGAAGCATCGGCCTGGAAAATAGATGGAAACAAGGTTAGAAAATTACAAGAAATTTTGAGTCGGTTGTATAACGCGGCTTTTTCTTTAATACATTTAATTTACGCTATATACGGAAATACAAGCGTCATCATATTCTATCTAAAATATTCACCGAAAATTTAAAATAAACATGTGGCCTAGAAGTGGAACTGACCAATAATTCATAAATTGCCAATTGTTCGATTGTCTTCAAACGATTATGCACACGCACACGGGAACTGTTACAGCTAATGAGTAATGACTAAGCATTTAGGATTGGTTTGGCAACTGCCGTTAAGAGGCAGTTGACACGTTCGTAGTAATGCGACTTTAGAATAATTGTTCGAGTTGCAAGCATCGTCCAGGGTACTTTGACTAGTCTCGAGTAGTTTCATTTTACTACGGTCTCGCCGTTCGGTCACTTTCAAGATCATAATTACGCTGGTATTTTCTCAGGAGATCGACTAGTTTCACTGTGTTCGGTGGGAATAGTCTTGCAGAGGCTAATATTGTCAAGAGTATACGCGGGTAGATGGTTTCTGGTTCTGGAACAATTCACTTCAGACGGCAGTGAAACGCACGTGTCTTCTTCTCTCAAGTAGGTAGGCCAGCTTGGCAATGTTGCTAAGGTGAACCAAAATCTCGCCGGCTCGCTCTAGATTTCACATGTGGGGATTGCGTCATAATTTGCCCCTGCTCAGTAGAGTTCACAGCGAAACCTAGAAGATGAGAGCATAGAGTAAGAGAGTATACAAGTATTGAATCCACATTATTGGGAGTTTGGCTATATTTACTGGATGATTTTCTTGTATGGAGGTACTAAGTAAATATGAACACTAATTCGATACATTTATTGCTACAGAAGTAGGTCAACAACAAACCACAAATTACACTCACCTTGGTATATTTCGCGGTTCCATTAATCCACGCGGGCATCCGAAAATGTCATATTGCAAAACGAAGATCAACATACAAGTTATTTGCACATGAGCAAGTTACGAGAAAAACAGCAAAGATAAAACATCAGAAATCGCGCGAGATTGCTAGTCGAAGCCGGTCGAAACGACGCACAGCAAATTGCAAATGGCGTCGCACGGAAAGGGAAGTTCGTGCTTCAAGTTATCTTGGCGCGCCGCGCGCTAGCATTTGAAATTGGTATCCTAATATTTTTCCCATTTTAACTTTCCGATATGGATTTTGTAAAATGATGTGATTGAAAATAACTTGTCTTGAAGAAGACAAGTAATTTTTTAACTTTTAAAAGCCAACAGTAAAACCAACAATAAGATAAAAATAAAAATAAAATGTGAAATGTTGATTTGCAGTTTGCCTTATATTTTAGAAATAAATGTTCGTATGCTCTCAAATATTCGCTAATTTCCTATTTAAGAAATGACATAGCATGGCAAACGACAAATTAATTGTTGATTTAATGCCTCTTATATTCAGTATATATCCTAGTTCACATTTATAGTTGCCAATCATGACCAACTGGCAAGATCCAATTGGCCAACTGATATATACGGCCAACTGGCAGGATCCCAATGGATGTCAACTGACATCAGTTCAAATGTCAACTGGCAGGATCCCAACTGGCAGGATCCCAACTGATGTCAACTGACATCAGTTCGTGCCAGTTCAAATGTCAACTGGCAGGCAGCCAACTGGCAGGATTCCAACTGATATCAACTGACATCAGTTCATGTCAGTTCATATCAGTTCATGTCAGTTCATGTCAGTTCAAATGTCAACTGACATCAGTTCATATTTTTGCTAGGGAGGTGCTAGAAAATTACCTAAATTGTGATAATAACCTAGTTTTAGTGAAGTAATTCTTATTGGTAGGTAGTAATTTGAATGGCACAGTTTATTATGGTATGACCTTAAAGTAATAAAGTATATATCTAGATTGTCTATTAAGAAATAATTACTACAACCTCCACAAGTATAGGTATTTACTCTAGCGGCTGTTAAATAAGTAGTTAGGTATACCGATTTTAATTTCAATTCCTTCCACCAACATGAGTATAATACCTACACGGAAACCTACTTTGACTGCTCCCATTAAACCCCCGGCTCGAAATCCACAGTTCGAACAGCCGATTCCTGACTAGATCGCAAGTGGACTAGTTGCAAATAGGAACATGAATTTGTTTCAAGTTTCATTTATTTATTTACCTAGTTTAAGTCGCTGGAGTTTGTTAATCCGTTAGATATCTTCTATCCAACACTTATTCACTAAAAATAATAACAACAGAAGCTGAAAATATTATATTATACTCATTTTATGAAAGCATGTTGTAGGCAGATTTTAACTATTTTAGAGTCTCTGGGATTAGAGTAAATAATGTTAAATCGGTAAATAAACTTACGCAATTGCGCGGTTTCAAGTGAAAATGGCTACTGGGCTCGTTAGTAAGTTCTAAAAGAAAGTAAGTAGGTAGGTAAATAAGTTGGTAGGCCTACTCGTATCAAATAACGTTCTTCAGAAAACCTTGTCATGGATCCAAAAATAACTAAGTAGGTAATGTGAAGGGAACATGACACAAAGCACGGTTCGTTGAGGAAACCAGTGATATTTTTGTTTAGCATCCAAATCCCAGTTTGAATTAGTTTGACGCTGGAACACAGATTGAACAGATGATTATCGAGTATGTATCTAATATAATATTATTATGTATGTAACTTTGAGATATTTTTATGGAGGAGATAAAAACACAAATATATAGCCAAAAAAAGAACACAAAACAAATAACAATGTGGACTTGGGCAAACATAACTTTAAAATAAACTGCACACTTATTGAACTAATTATTTGATTTTGAGAGTTTGAGAGTGTTCTGTTGTGTGATGTGTCTTAGCTTATTATCGAGACAAGAATTATTGATACTGAGAATAATATTCAAATATTACCGGTCTTGGCTGAATAAATTAAAACCCAGCTATTACATACCTAGATACTCATTGCCAGGGTTGGATAGGCCCATTAGGCGACCGGGCAAATGCCCGAAGGGCCGGTGGAGTTTTAGTACACTTTTGGGCCGGTTGAATTTTATCAAAGAAATGTGTGTATTTTCTATTATCGTTCAATGAGAAAAATAAGCCGAGGACTACTTACACTCCCCAGAATGGAGGTGCCGGCCGGCCATTGGCCCGCAATGAGCGTACTGGCTGCAACTCTTCGCGAGCCGAAGGCCGATCACTATGGAAACTATGTAAGGTAGCATCAAGTTACGTTGAAGAATAAAGAATGCTAATGAAGAAGTGTATCGGCATGGTCCGGAGGCTTTGTTTGACCGACTACCGCCTTGATAATGTTTGTAGAAATGGTACCCGTACTACTCGAGCGATTGGCGGCGTTAGGAAGGCTCTATCAAAGTATTCATTGCTTTCTAAATTGTGAAAAATATCTAGTATGCAAACAAAAACATAGAATCTGCGCCTTTGTGCATGCAATGGTTAACGAAAGGGTAGCACTCGGGTTTGTTTACAGCAATCGGTTCAGTTGGAAACTTGGAGGGAAGGTTTCCCAGAGATCGGGTCGTCTCGACCCGATCGGTCGAGACTCGATCGAAGTCTCGAAAATTAGGGAAGCTCCAAAATTACCGGCTCCATCGCTTCTTCCGACTCGTCTTGGTCCACCACCAGGCCGGCTAGCTCTCCTTCATCTTCCATCGCTTCAGCTGTCTCCATCCCTTGCTTCAACTCCTCAGGATCTTGCATCTTCTTCGATTCACTCGGTAACTCCTCTTCACGTCGATCAAGTTGAATTGCGCATTTAGCAACAACACCAGCCACGGAATCGGACTGATCCCGACGTTCCACAGCGTGATCGAAAGCCGGCCCTGCCCTGACTTTCTTCTCAACTTCCGGCGTCAGATTCACTTTCTGCAGCCCTGTGAATCCTAGGTTTACCCGCTTCACTGCCCGAGGGATCTCACAGCACTCTTTGACGTTCTCGCACACTTTCTCGACCGATGGTTCCAAAATCTGTGTAATTTCCGTCTTCCTCCTGTCTTCCAAACCAGATTTCTCGATGATCGTGATAGTGCTCGACTCTTCCTCAAACACTTCCGGCACTTTTCTCTCTTCCCCCAATTCCTGCTTCGGTCTTGTCCAGAAAATTCCTTCCTTGACATCCTTGAGAAAAGCGCTCTTCTGATTTTCCTTATCTTGCTCTCCTCGACTCTGCTCCTTAGACAACACACAAGTTTTCTGCTCCTCACGCCGCTGAACCGTATCCACTTCATTCGTCGCGGAATTCTCCTCATCTTCCTGGACCTCCAGCGCAACCACGACCGGGCCTGACTCGTCATTTTTTTCCAGTTTCACTCCTTCACCAGCTCCTTGAAGCGCCGCCTCTAACATGTCCACAACCGCCTCTTTGATTGTCGCCATGTCAGCCGACATCTTTGCCAGGTCCCTCACCACCGTCATCGATGCTACAGTTTCCCAGTCGTCAGCCACCTCCATCAGCCTCACCCAGAGCTCTAATACCTCTACTCGAATCTTGTCTGACTCCACAGTCTCCACCTGCTTCACTTTCTCCCGTGCCTCTTGCACCGCCGTCACTGTCTTCACAAACCAACGCCGTACATTCACCTCCCCCTGTAAATGAGCCTCCTCCTTGTGCTCTTCTCGACTCTGTCCCTGAGCCAAAACAGAGGCTCTCTTGATCCTCCTCTTGATCTTCTCGGCCGCCTCCACTTCCTCCCGCTCCTTCACGTCAGCAAGCAGCTCACCCACTGTCCGGTATCCCTTCCCGTAAATCGCACGCTGTCAAGGCACCACAGCACCCAAATAGACAAGCTCCAACTTGTCATCTTCTGACAACCACGGGTAGCGCACACGACACAAAGACAACACGTCCGCGATGTACTTACTGTCATAATCATGGTAACTCTGCTCAATGAACTGCATGGTACAGCACCAAGCCCAACTTCCACGGGTCTCAAAAGTTAACGAACATAAGGGTCGCAGTCCCGAGCGCCTGCTACCATTTGTGACGGGTGAAAAGTAGACGCGTTCTACTTCGTTCTTACTTCGCTCTTACTTTACCTTTGGGGCACACGTAGCTCGACTCGCTTGGCTCTTCTGTGAAAGGTACCCGTCACCTAGGGATCGTTTGGACCAAAAGGACACTGCTTTTTACACCCAAATATTCCTTTATTTTGACCACATGGATAGTTGCAGTTCGACCCAAAACACACTACGGCCAGTCCGATGTTCACTGTCACGATTTCCAGACTTTCGTACCACGACAAGAACACGACAAGAACACTGTGCCCAAGTTCGCCCCTTACGTAATGGCAAACAACCGCGGGTCCGTACGTTTGACCACTGCGGTGACACACTGTGCAACTTGCACTCACTCTCGTCAAAAGGTCCTCCAGTCAATCTCGCGTCCAACTCGCCAACTCAATCCTCACAGACCAACTGCCTGGCTCCCTGACAGACTAACCAACCCACGTTTCCTTGTCACACTGACCTATATAGAATCTGTCAAACCAACACCTAACACGTGACTTTTCAGCCACGATTACCAAACTGTATCGCTTCATTCGGCCACTACCGCCCAGTCAGCACTTCCAAAGTCCACACCTGATGCAATCTATACCTTCCTCATTACGGCTAAAATCGCCGATGATTTTATAACAAAGAATGCACCTGTCATCAATACGACATGGCACTACTCGATAATTACCACACATAGCGTTACAATGCTTGAAAACAATTACACAATTTCCTCAAACTTTCTTACAAATGTCCAAAACACACATTCCCCAAATTTACCCCTAAAATGCAAAGACGACGAGACGCAAACGCAGAGTAGCGTCACAATATCTTTGCACAATCGATCACGATTCTTTTCACGATTGCTATAAGTACGTAACGCACCGGTCAAATACTACGTATTTTTTGCTCGCTGGTGAGGAAAAAACCGAATGTAACGACTGGCGATTAACTAAGCTACTTATTTATTATATTTGTTTTCTTTTATCAATTTTTCTGGCTAACAATTTGGATCAGTACTCAAAAATTTGAAAAAAATGTCAAATATGTGTGGTATGATGTGGCAAAGATGCTTGGCGTGTGGTAGATCCCCCAGTTAGCACTAGTTTCCCCGACGATTAACTTTTGAATGATATTGGCTATTGACTATTCCCGGCTATTGTATGATAAACATACGAGTCTAGCCACAACGCAATCAACGTCTTTCAACCCCTTCCAGTATAGGCATTCTTTCGATCTCTTCGCCTGAGTGTGGGGTATCTGTACAGTGAGCGCTCGTGTGCACGGCCATTCGTGAACTATGGGCAGCTGTTACCGACCAGACGGCGGCATGGTGGGGGAAGCTCAGGTAGGGGAGGTCCACGCTTTGAGCCGAGGAATATTGAGCCGCAGTATATGAACTGTGTATCGTTTGGGGAAAGGATGCGAAACTGAGCCGCACTTTATTTTGTTGGAAGATAAGCCGCAGAATGTTTGTCCGCTGAATATCACCCTTGTAATATGTTGATTTAATTTCGTTATCTAGGCTGCAGTTTGTTGCACCGCAGTATATTGAGCCGCACAATGTGCTTGTGTGAATGTTGCTTTTTTTGGGCCGTAGAATATTGGGCCGCAGTTTAGTAACGTTGAGCCGCACTTTATTGAGCCGCAGTTTGTGGTTTCCCAACATCGTCAAATCATGGTCAAAGGTAGTTAAAGAGTAACAGATGGTAGTAAAAGGATGGCTGAGCGTATTAACCGTTAGTAGAAAGGTTGCTGAACATCGTCAAAGGATGGTCAAAGGTAGTTAATGAGTAACAGATGTTATGAAAAGGATAGCAGAGCATACAGTTTCTGCCAAAAAAAAACCCTTTCCTATTAATTTATCACTTTTTGTAACCAAATCTGACCCCCTTGTGGCATTAAAAGAACCACATTCAACGGTAAAAGCATTGCCAAAGGTGGTTAAAGAATCACAGTAGGTAGTAAAAAGATTACCAAAGATGGTTTTTAGATATTGCAGAAAGGATCAAAAAGTTGCTAAAGGATCGCAAAATGGTCGTCAAATGATCACCTACGTACATCGCCCATAAATTAACATAGGTAATTAATTAACTGCATAGGTAATAATAATTACCTGCAATTAATTAATTAATTTCCTACAATAATTTTTGGATAGGTCACGTATTAAGGTACCTATACAATATTGATATCAAATCAAGGAAAGGATCAAAGTTAAGCAGTATAATTAAGTATTAATCAGTTTATTATTGTAACACAATCATACAAGTAATCTCGAATTAAAATGCAATGAAAGGAAGTATACCTAACATTACAAAAAATTTCCAAAAAATGTAGCATATTATTAAAATATAAAGAGTAATTCAGCAATTAAGTGGCAAAAACACAACACACTTAGCGCAACATTTTGCGCAATATGTTATTGACAATATGCGATAGAATTGCAGCTCATTAAATCCCAATGAAGCAAATTAGATTTTTCTGTTATATTATTAAGGATCACCGTCCTGAAAAAGATTATTAAGTTCCTACATAGTGATATATATCACTATGTAGGATTATTTTAGGGAGAGGAGGGCATTATTGTTTCACAGTGTGTGACAAGCGGGGAGAGGGTCAAAGTGTGGCCACAAAAAAGGGACCAACTGGCACCCCTCGGTGTGGTGGGTCTGGGTCAGCCGGCAAGACACCGACTCGCCGTGCCTCCCCCTCCTTGGTCACCCGATCCGCGCCGCTCCCAATGCCTGAAGAGCAACCACATGTGCACGGAGGAACAGAACAGCGACGTCGGCAGATCACGCTGAAATCCAACTTGGTCAATATCTATAACACATTTAAAAAATATTAGTTCCTTTACAATAATAACCGCGACACAAAAACCGAGATCCATCGGACCATTGTCAGTAATTTCGCAGTTCGCTTATCAACTCCGACATCAATGTGGTCTATTCCCAACGGGATTTTAATTTTCACGTAGCTCGGATAAAAACGTTTTCCAGACAACAACAGCCCTGCGCAAAAATTTCTGCCTACCATTTTCGATACGAAACGTGAACTGTTTTAAACCAAAAATATTGCTAACAAACAGCCAACCGCAACAACAAAGGGCAAGACCGGCTCTGGGTCTGGATCAAGGGGGTCTAAAGGCTGTGAGACGTGGTGTGAGAGATCCTAATAAACTATATGGCTTGCCGCATTTATTGTTATGGTTGTTTATTATAGCTTTGACATCACTATGGTTATATCCCGAGGAGTCTCGCCACACACTCGCACTCTCTCTAATCTTCTCGTCGTGCTGATGTTGGCGCCTTATCTTGTCGCGAGTGCTCCTCTCGATGTCGTGTCTTCGTCGAGTTCCAGGACTCTTCTGTCCCTCTGAATTCTCATTAAGCTGAGAGCGATGCACATTGCCGACGCACATGTGGTGTTAGGGGTGCGTGGCCATGGGGCTACTATACAGGCCGAGAGGTAACCTGACACCCTCGCCATGTGTATCGTTTTGGGAAAGGCCACTTGAATTCATGAATGCAAAGCATTCGCGACAATATCTTTTCAATACACAACATTTCGATCACAGCAAAAATTTAGCCAATGCATAGATTAATCATGCCATATAGATTTGCAAGTCTTGGCAATAAAATATAATTTATTTTCGAAACATTTCAATTACCTTAATTGCACCTGTCTCTCGGCTGCTATAGGATGGGCATTCGACAATGATATTTCACCAAATTGAAGCGATGAAGAACCAAGTACTGGGGGAAACTACCTTTCAGCTTCCCTTTTCTGATCGTTGTGAAATAGTTTGCTTGGTTATCTTTCAGCGACTTTTAGTGGTCTTAGACCATGGTCATTGACTACCTTTAACTTTTTATTTATGATCGTTTGGAAATCGTTTGCTTTGGCTATCTTTGACGACCTTTAATTGTCTTTGAATTTGAAAACTACTTTTAGCTATTCTTTTTTTAACTTTTTGCAATCGTTTGTTTTGGCTATGTTTTAACGACCTTAGTTGTCTTTGAAAACTACCTTTAGGTAACTATTCTATTCGTAACGTTTTTCAATCGTTTGCTTTGGCCATCTTTTGACGACTCTTTGCGTCTCACTGAAAAATACCTTTAGCAACCTTTTTGCAGGCTTTTTGTTGGCTTTCGCTTCTTCGTTATCCTTTAACTACTCTTTTCTGACTAGGTAACCTAAAAACAACTTTATTTCGATTCTTTAACCATTCAAAATTTTTGTAAGGGCTGGTCAAATACTAGGTATTTATTTGCCTCCAGAGTCCAGACGATATCTAACACCTCTAGACTGCCTCCATAGCACAGACATTTTTTCTCCATTCTTCCTCCATTAAGGCAGGAGCTCTAGGAAAGCACGCATTTTTAACGCAAATAGTCCCCGATTTTCGTGACCGATTCCGCATTGTGGGGATGTGATCGTTTAAGCCAATAGGCATTAGCAGGAGCACCTATGGATGTGATTACAATGTTTTTGTGTTGTTTGGGAAAGACCTACCAACCTATGATTTGCAGAACTTTGAAATTTACAGAGGTTCAAAATTTTGAAAAGATCAAAAAATTGATTTATTAAATTTAAGTTCTGAACCGATCTTTTCCAAAAATTCAGATGGTCTAAGTTGAGAACAAAGGTAGGTCCTCTGCAATTTTCATTCAAATCGGTTCAGGCCCTGGTCTGTAGAGCGCGCACAAACACACACACAAAAAAACATACACAAGTTACTTTTTTTGGGGGGTAGTGAAATTGAAGATTTCGCTCCGCTCACTACCCTCATTAATTATTGCGGTGAATATTTATAATGCATTAAGAGAAAACGAAACGCTTGTGTTTTCGTCGTACGCGGAGGTTCACGCAGGAACTTCTCCTGGCCACAAATACTAACACAGAGTTTTGGAAAAAAATACATTTGTAGTTGAAGGGTTGTTGGATGTCGGATGGTGTGTTAGGTTATTATACTCTCAAAAATGACAGAGGTGTACATTTTCAAAAAGTGCCTAAAATACCATTTTTACGGCTTTTTTACGTGGCTCGTTTGGAAAAAGTTTACCATAACTTGTATTAAATACTACCATCCGACATCAATTGATTCTTTCTCGGTCTATGGTTTTTTTTCCAGATTTGTACATTAATAATTGTTGGTGTAGGAAGTTCCCGCGTGAACCTCTGCACCGACCCCTGGCCACGCAACGTGGCTTGTGAATCCAATCGTTTTCAACGCTCTTAATAGCAGCAGCAAAAACTTTACAATAACTTAACAACTTAAAATTTTACTGGTAAAATTGATACATAACATAGGTAAAGAGCATAATTAACAAGAATGCATAGGTTCTATAACTATAAGTTGCATTTTTCTATGAAATTATTTTGCCAATACAACCTTTGACACAATGTTTGAATTACCAAGTGTGTGAAGCAAAAAAATCAGGTAAAATCTCAAGTTCTTTTCAGTGATCATTTTAGACTCTGTGTTCCATGGCGCATTGGTTTATTTGGTACCACTCATAACACTTCTGGACTTCGAAATCCAGCCAGTCGAATTTCGGCTATCTGCTCATGAAGGTTCGTCTGGAAAGAGCATAGGCAGACCAGGTAACAACCACGTGCAGATAAGCACATGGAGGCATGGTCATTGTGCTTTGGGGGTGACGTGATGTTCCTAGCATAGAGAGGATAACAAGGCAGACAGGTTTTGCAAGGCAGATAGAGTTACTGATAATAAAACTGGTTTGTCAAACAAGATATCTTGTTTGACAAACCAGTTTTATTATCAGTAGGTATCTTATCTGCCCTGCAAAACTAACAAATTTGTTTCCTGGAAACCAAATTACAACAACCTAATGTTATAGTTGGAAAAGAAAATAAAAAACGCATCTAATCCTCTCTAAGCTAGGAACATCACCATGTCACCACTTTTTTAATAAATTAAAGAAAACATATCGATGGTGTACAGGCAGAAGGGTGTAAGCAACTTTTTCACAATTGTCCAGGAAGAGAAACAAACCTCTCAGTAAATCAATTGTTGATGAGTCAATTCAAATTTTTAATGGGTCATTCTAATTTTATTTTATACATTTTCTGCAATAATAGAAGTTATATTCTCTCAATAATAAAATATTTGTGGCAGTTACGCCCTAAAATGCTGCTTACTTATGGTGGTTATACCCTAAAATGCTGCTTGCTTATGGTGGTTATGCCCCAAGTTTGGATACAAAAGAGAATGCAGTAGGCGCATACGCCCTTATGCCTGTTCCAGTGTTGGGTGTTCCAGTGTTCACTTTTAAAATGAACTTTTGAAAGTTCAGTTCACCAGTAGCAGAAGTGAACTTTTGAAAGTTCAGTTCACCAATTTCAAAAGATGAACTTTAGAAAGTTCAAGTTCATCAAACAAGTGAACTGAAAGTTCACGTTCATTTTCACAAATTTCTTAATTTTCTGAATAATTTTATAAAACCAAGAAGAATAAGGAAATGATGGGATAAACTAAGAGCTACTCTAACATTAAATGTCCTACACTCATTTCGTCATCACTAACAGTAACACTTGCGACGTCCATGTCCGTGTTCGGTTCTTCGGTTTCCTGTTCACATTCACTGTCCATCATTATATAATATTAAGTTGGGTATTATATTCAGTCAGGGCTTAGGCACGCGGCACGTGAACGCACACTTCGGTTACTACCAGCCCGCGCCGATATGTATAAGGTTAGGTTGTAATCAGAAACGCGTCCGATAGTGAGAGAAACAAAGATAGATCAAGAGAGAGAGAGCCTCTCTAGAGTCCGTTACTGGCGGGTAGAGTGCGCTGTGACTCGTTGAGCATCGAACATAAAAATGAACGCGTTCAAAACTAGAAAGTTCACGATAAAACTGAACTTTAGAACGTTCAAAGTTCACATGGGGAGAAGTGAACGCGTACACTGAAAAGTTCACAAAAAGTGAACGCGTTCATTTAAAAGGTTCACTACCCAACAATGGCCTGTTCCAGTTTCGAAGTGATATGTCGCTTACGCCCAAATTAAAACGTGAATATCGGCTAAAGTAATACACTGTCGCTTACACGGAATTTTTTTTAGTTTACTGGTATAAATATTGAGTAGGAACCACCAAAAACATGGATTTTGCCCAAAATGTTGCTTACGCCTGTACAGTAATAAGTAATAACCATAAACTTGATATCGAGATAACGGAGTAAATTAATATAAATAAAATGAAATTACTCGCCGTTATCTCATCGATGGTGTACAGTGTACACCATCAATGTTTCCATCTCTCAATTTCATTTTATTTATATTAATTTAGGTACTCCGTTATCTCGATATCAAGTTTATGGTTATTACTTATTACAGAATCGATACCCTACCTTTCCGGTGGCTATGCATCGTCCAGTGGGGTCGGAAGTAATGCGAGATAACAATAGCAATTGTGCAATTTAAATTAATTCACATTGCGAATACCAACTTTTCTGCAAGTACCGAAATAGTGATGTCATAAATGCGTTTTTCGTACCTACGGAGAATTGACGCAGGAAACTTGTTGAATTTTCTTCTAACTTAAAAATGAAGTATTTTAGGCCATTGGATTTGCGTGAAATCTAATCGCATAACTCGACAGTCGACCGATCCATCTGCTTGGTTGATTCTCATTTCACGGAGCGAGGCAGCTGCTGATAAGAAAATTGTTTTTTCAAAACAAGATTTCGATCCCCTTAGCATGTCATCCCATGCCTCCATGTGTTCACCCAAGTGGTCGGTACCCTATGCTCTTTTCAGACAAACCTTTCAGAGGGCATAGCCAAAATTCAACTGGCTGGATTTCCAAGTCCAGAGGTGTACCTGCCTAGGTGACAGAGTAAGGACTTGCTTCAGTCTTAAATTCGTGTTTTGGTTTTTATACATCCTCATGAACTTCAACTGCTTTGTTTTGTCCATCGGGTCTGTGAATATAAAAATGTTGGCTCCACAATATTGCATTCACAAGAGCTTGACCGTTATACAGTCTTCCCGATTTCACCAACACATGCCGAATGCAGCTGCCGATGAAAACCAAAGTCTGCATTGGAATGTAAAAGTTGATTGTCTATCAACGTTATCGGCACCAAACAAATTGTCAGCTATAACAGAGTAGAGTCACTGAGTTCACGTGAGTTCAAGAGGCCGTTGGCGTCCGTGATTGCAGCGGCACAGAGTTCTTGCTGATGTTGTTCTCGGCATCTCGAAGTGCGCTTTTCATGGCAAGTTCTTCGTCCTTAGTCGGGTCGTCCCAAGCTTGTCGTTGGCCGGAGCCGAAGATCAGGTAGATGGAGGCACACACGATGTACACACCCGACGAGATCATGAACACTTCTCTCCACGCGGCTTGCGTCGGCTGCAAACCAGTGAGAGCTTAGTTCCTCATCCACGTAAGGTAAGTTGATCGTCAATGACTACGTTTACCAAGCAGTTCAAACCGATGTGTCAAACTGCCACCAGTTGAAATCAGTTTGAATTTGGTGTTCATCAACAGCCTTCTAACCACAAATGCGAACTATATTCCATACCGATTTGAAAGTGAAGTGACAAGGTGAGTTCAAATGTCAAAAATATCTAATAATCATTTAAGTTTTTGCTCATTTAACATTGAAGTGGAATCAAATTTAAAAAAACGATCTTTTTCCCTTTTTCATTCATAGAGACGAGAAGTTTGACTTGACAAGTGACACTTCGTGCGCAGCTATACCTGCATGCGAAACGACACGTCCAGCTCACTTGGCAAAGCGAACCTAATGGAAAATAATCCGTTTTGTCCTGTTTCTCAACAATTTCATATCGAATTTGGCTCAGATCGGTTCGACTAAAGAGGTTTCATATTCTGCTTGGTAAACGTAGTCACTTTGAGGATCAGAAACATCAAGTGCATAGAATTTTCTGTGTCAAATCTTAACTAACCAAATGACCATTTCAAAACTATTCATGGTTTTTCTTTTATAACAATAACCATTCAGATTTAAAATTTTGTAACAATTGCAGAGTTAACTGTGATTATGGATCTGAGAGCAAAATGGAGCGAGACTGATGTTATATTGTAGACACCTAAAGCAATAAATTCGAATAGGTACCTACCTATCTAGCACCGAAATGAGATGGCAGGGAGATGAGATGCTTACCCGCTGGTCGATGATGTACCCCGCGATGATGGGAGCCAGCAGCCCGGCCAGATTGGCCAGACAGTTGGTGAAGCTCATGAGGATGCCCGCAAACCGTGGCGAGATGTCCAGGTGGTTCACCTTGAAGCCCGAGTAGATGCCACCGTTGAGCCCGACGCCGATCGTGAGCAACGCCACCGTGAGCGCCGGGTTGCAGCCCGTGTACGACGCCGCGACCAGCGCCACCGCCGGCCCGTACTCGCCTGCGCAGGTGCAAGAGCGGAAAGGAAGCTTTATGTGCATTCCTCCTCCCAACCACCCAAGCCTGGATTCCAGAGGGTTGCACCCTGGGGATCAAACTTGCTGCACAACACACTACAAGCCTTATGTGCATTCCCAACCACCCAAGCCTGGATTCCAGAGGGTTGCACCCTGGGGATCAAACTTACTGCACAACACACTACAAGCCTTATGTGCATTCCTCCTCCCAACCACCCAAGCCTAGATTCCAGAGGGTTGCACCCTGGGGATCAAACTTGCTGCACAACACACTACAAGACTTATGTGCATTCCTCCTCCCAACCACCCAAGCCTGGATTCCAAAGGGTTGCATCCTGGGGATCAAACTCATAGATATGCTGTCAAATTCTTTCTTAAGTGGCCGGATCAGTTCGCCAGAAAGTGGCTTTCAGACCCTTTTTTCCCACCGTTTGAGGGTCACATCGTTGAAGTTATCATTTCAATATTTCAATAGGTTGTAAACAAAAGATGTGAAATTGGGTAACCACGGCCCTTTTTTCGAAAATTTTCCCTCGGAACGCTAGAACCACCCCGAAACAATTCATTTTTGATCTTCTTTAAAGCCATGTATACGAAAGTGCAATAGAGAATTCGAGAAAAGGGCCATGGTGACCCTATTTGAGGTCTTTTGTCTACCACATACTAAAATATTGAAATGATTACTTCAAAGATGTGACCCTCAAACGGTGGAAAAAATGGGTCTGTTTCAAAATTTTCCATGTTCAATTTTTAACTTTGTACACCCTACGACTGCTTCTCGACAAAATATGAGACGTTGTTGATACTCCGTGCCTCTCGTTAGCGCGCTCGATGGAGTAATGAATGGAAGAGATTAGCTAACTGTAATTAAACATTTCTATCTTGCATTCGACTAGACTATTTCTCATAAAGGATATTTAAAAACACGTTATGGCAGGCGCATGAACAAATTGCCGTTTAGGAAACGCAAAAATGACTTTAGAAGTTCGATTCAAGTTGCTCCACGATCCATTTGGCATAAAAAATGTAATGATGTCAGTGTAAATTACAAATGTATCAATCAATACTCTTTTTGCTGAAAGATATCGCTTTTGCAATTAATTTTGTTCCCGGAAAGCAAAGCTATCTGACGCTTAGGAGATTACGAAGGGATTGTAAACATTCATGCGATAAAAGAATAAGACCCAAGTAGTTGATTATTTTCGAGTGATATTGTAGCTACTTAGTGATGTACAAAGTTTGAGTCAACTCTTCAAAAAATAAACAATCTGAACTGATCTCTCTTTTAATCTTATTTAAATTACGAAAGCTCGTAATTGGCTATTCATTTTATTATTATGTACACAAATTAGCCTCCCAAAAGTGTTGTCCATTCCGGGATTTGAACCCGGGTCCCCAACTTTCGCGGCTGGTGCTCTAACCGCTGAGCTAAATGGCCATTAAATTTGGGAGAAGTAATTTGCATACAGGGTGAGAATTGATTGTCCCCAGGGGGGTATGGTCCAGAGTCTACGAATACTCATAGTGGCTCTGGTACCGCGTGATGCTATACTGCAACCACATTTTACATTCAACCTCGAGTAACTCCAAATTAACGTTGGATGCGATGAATTCTCTTTTAATCTTATTTAAATGACGAAAGCTCGTAATTGGCTATTCATTTTATTATTATGTACACAAAATAGCCTCCCAAAAGTGTTGTCCATTCCGGGATTTGAACCCGGGTCCCCAACTTTCGCGGCCGGTGCTCTAACCGCTGAGCTAAATGGCCATTAAATTTGGGAGAAGTAATTTGCATACAGGGTGAGAATTGATTGTCCCCAGGGGGGTATGGTCCAGAGTCTACGAATACTCATAGTGGCTCTGGTACCGCGTGATGCTATACTGCAACCACATTTTACATTCAACCTCGAGTAACTCCAAATTAACGTTGGATGCGTTGAATTCTCTTTTAATCTTATTTAAATTACGAAAGCTCGTAATTGGCTATTCATTTTATTATTATGTACACAAATTAGCCTCCCAAAAGTGTTGTCCATTCCGGGATTTGAACCCGGGTCCCCAACTTTCGCGGCTGGTGCTCTAACCGCTGAGCTAAATGGCCATTAAATTTAGCTCAGCGGTTAGAGCACCAGCCGCGAAAGTTGGGGACCCTGGTTCAAATCCCGGAATGGACAACACTTTTGGGAGGCTAATTTGTGTACATAATAATAAAATGAATAGCCAATTACGAGCTTTCGTAATTTAAATAAGATTAAAAGAGAATTCAACGCATCCAACGTTAATTTGGAGTTACTCGAGGTTGAATGTAAAATGTGGTTGCAGTATAGCATCACGCGGTACCAGAGCCACTATGAGTATTCGTAGACTCTGGACCATACCCCCCTGGGGACAATCAATTCTCACCCTGTATGTAAATTACTTCTCCCAAATTTAATGGCCATTTAGCTCAGCGGTTAGAGCACCAGCCGCGAAAGTTGGGGACCCGGGTTCAAATCCCGGAATGGACAACACTTTTGGGAGGCTATTTTGTGTACATAATAATAAAATGAATAGCCAATTACGAGCTTTCGTAATTTAAATAAGATTAAAAGAGAATTCAACGCATCCAACTTTAATTTGGAGTTACTCGAGGTTGAATGTAAAATGTGGTTGCAGTATAGCATCACGCGGTACCAGAGCCACTATGAGTATTCGTAGACTCTGGACCATACCCCCCTGGGGACAATCAATTCTCACCCTGTATGCAAATTACTTCTCCCAAATTTAATGGCCATTTAGCTCAGCGGTTAGAGCACCAGCCGCGAAAGTTGGGGACCCGGGTTCAAATCCCGGAATGGACAACACTTTTGGGAGGCTAATTTGTGTACATAATAATAAATCTGAACTGATCCTTACTCTTAAAGGCAATCTATCCAAGTTAACCCTCTAAGTGGCAAGACATGTACGGTCAAAATTTCGAAAGTTTTAATGGTGCATTCCAATGCTAGAGCAACACCGACATGAAATCAACAAAAAAAATTTGAAAATTTTGTTTGATTAGTGAAATTTTGAAAATTTTGAAAATCGAATATTGATTGCCTATAATCTTCAAGAGGGGCTAAAATACAAAATTAATATTAGTTTGCTAACGGCCGTCATGATATATAATATATATATATATATATATATATATATATATATATATATATATATATATATATATATATATAAATATATATATATATATTTATTTATTTGTAACATTGAATTTAACCTGGAGACAAAATTAAAGATGTCAGTTACCAATGTCACTTCTCTAAAGGCGCAAATTAAACCACCTAAACTTTGAAGTTCAATGTAAAGCTCATGGGTGTTCATGCTGTTGCTATATATTTTTTCTTAGATCCCTGGTTAGTACTGGAAGAAATATATAACATTTTTCACCCTGATAGGATTGGAATTTTGGAAGATACAGCCCCGTTTATGAGGTGGTACAATAGTTGTAGTACCACTGCGCCTAAAAGGGTTTTAAAGCAACCTTACTTTATGACGGAATCTAGGATTTAGGTCCTAATTTTGAAAATTATAGAAGGCCTTACATACAATATTTATGATGCAAGATCACACATCGTTATTCTCATCAAGTAGGTACCGAAAGCTGCGTTTGGAGTTAGAAAGTGTCCATGCTTACCTATGCTGTTGAGTATCTTCCTGGTGATGGTGTGGTTGAATCGGTGGCTGGAGATCATCCAGTCGGCGACGAAGCTCGCAAGGATGGAGAACAGCCACATGGCCAGGTAGGGCAGCGCCGAGAGGAAGCCGTTGGACTTGATGTCGAAGTGCAGCACTTGCTTCATGAACGTTGGCAGCTCGGTCATCAGAGTCTCGTAGCCAAAGTTCTGTCCCATGTGCGCGACCAGGATCGCCCAGAACGGCAGACTCGTCGCGATCTTCTTCCACGGAATCGGGGGCGACTGGTAGGAAGATCCAGCTTTCATGTTACAAACATCCTTGTGCCTAGGTAGCTATTAATTTTCAGTAATATTCTTACCAGTCTGCATTCTCTATTTATTTTCGTTTTTAGTGTAGCTCCGAATGCAAAAAACGTCTAGACGTGTTTTAACATAGCAGGATATACGCTCATGCGATTGCTCCGCATTTATTATTTTTTACATTGTTAGCGGCGTGTCGTACCCTATAGTAACGGTAACCCTTCACGCTTGATTTACGCACGATTTAGGCTCCATACAGCACTTTCAGCAGCCGCCGCTTGGTTAGATCCAGCCAGAAGCAAATAAACTTCCTTCACGGTGACTTTGGTTGCACAGTTTCATGTTTCAAAGCTGATATTCAACCTACTTTAAAATGGTTGGATTTGGCGAGTTGAGTTTTCGGCTTCGAACGAGTATGCATGTTAACGTACTTCCTGCTTTACTTTCGGTTACAGAAGACGGCACTCCATAGCTTAGAATCATTACCCAAACTAAATTGATCCTAGTTTATATTTTAATGCAGCTGAAATATTACATAAAAGGCATAATAGTTTTGAATAAGATTTTGACGGTCTGGCGCATTACCAAATGTTTTTTTGGATTTGGATCAAGGTACAGCTCTGGACTTTGTAAGTGAGCTAGTCGAATATCGGCTATGTCCTCAGAAAGGTTTGGCTGAAATCAGCGTAGGTATGCCAGGTACCGACCACGTGGCTGAGCACATGGAGGCTTGGGATGACATGCGCTTTGGGTGTCTAATCTTGTTTGACAAACCAGTTTTATCACCAGTACCTGCCATGCGACGCTCGTGAATTCGTCCCCTTTTCTATTTATGTTTATGCGATTTCAAGCCTCTCATCTCATCTACAACACGTATTTTTATAGTTGGAAGAAAAAATGAAACACGTGTACGATTGTTTTTTCCTGAGGAGCATTTCGGTGTTAGTAATTTTATAAAATTTAAGGAAAATTCGGTTTTCACTGCGTGTTATAATTTAATTTCTGCTAATTGCCTGTTATCTCGGAATCAAGTTAATCATTGTTGGTACCGATACCCTTCCTTTCTGGTGGCCGAGTCGTGAAGGCGGGTCGGATCTGATGCCGATAGTTTCAAACCAGAAATATTACATCGATCTATATGAACATCTAAAAGGTTTTAGGATTTCGAATATCAGAAAGTGTCATATAAAATATGTTTTATCAATAATTTACTGAGTATTTACAACTGCCATTGATGTTGATGTATTAGTATAGAGATTAAATCATTCCAAGAATGAGTATTTTCGTATACATTTATGAATAACTGCTGTAAATAAGAAATGTGCTAAGTCTATGAGTTTATAGGCGGCTTAATTTTGCAATCTCTAATTCCTGTCAAAATAAACATAGCTCGTATTCATCAACGGATGATTCATGGATTAATTGGGATCGAACAGAAATCTTTCTTGTCAGGAATGACGGAGAGGGAAATCAATTAGAACACAAGTTGGATTGCTTTGCCATTTAGATTCTGATTGGCAAAGCGCGTGTGTTTTCCACACACGACAAATAATAATGTAAAGAAAAGAAAAGCGAGCTAATTGGTTCAGTAGCCCGTCCAGCCTCCCTCGTACTCGGGCACTTTGGCCATTCGGCGCGGCATGGACTCGACGAGTGTCTGCACGAAAAGAGGCCCCTCGGTGACGTCCAGCCACGCGGCCTCCACGGCGTCCCACAGCTGGTCCCTGTTGGCTGGCTGCACCCAACGATCTTTCATCGTGCGGACGACCTCCGCCCACACGTTCTCGATGGGGTTGAGATCACAACCCCGAGGAACCCAAGCCAAAGGCTCGTTGTCGGCTTGGTTGGCCAGCCAGTCCTGCACCACGTGGGCATAATGTATCGGGCTGTTATCCTGGAAAGGAGCAATACTATGTTATTTATTTGTTGATGTTATGTTTATAATTATGCGTTCATGGGTTGGATATTGAGCTGATTCTTACCTGCTGGAATTCAAATGGTCCGTCTGGGTATAAAACCCGAACAGAGGGGACCATTACATCCCGCAGGATGTCCCGATACTGGAGCCCGGTGAGGTTGCCGTCCACCCGCCACAGCACTCCACCCCCCGCCGCCGAAATCCAGCCCCAGGTGCTCACTGAAAAGCGACCGCTCTGCTGGCGCTGGAAGACGTAGTCGGGGTCGAAGCGCGAGTTGTTGGGCCGATACACAATCTGTGGCCCATCGTTCGCCGATGAAAACACCTTCTCATCGGAAAAGACGACGCGTCCCCAGTCGTGGTCGAGGTGGGCGGCCGCGAACGCCATCCGGTCCACGCGGTGGTCGTCGGTCAGGACTTCCTTGATGGCTGCTCGTCGGGCGATCAGGCCGACTTCGCGAAGCCTCCTTCTCGCCGTCCTGGTGCAGCCAGGGAAGTTGCTGGTCGCCGTCATCCACG
The DNA here is from genome assembly GCA_921293005.1 of Nemoura dubitans. Lineage (NCBI taxonomy): Eukaryota > Metazoa > Arthropoda > Insecta > Plecoptera > Nemouridae > Nemoura > Nemoura dubitans. Next base: position 41,056,877 of record OV121074.1, read on the forward strand.
TCGAGTGGTTGAAAGGGTTGTTGGCGGCCAGCGTCGTCAAGGCGTCGTCTTGCGCCTCCGTAGACACGCGCTGCGCTCCAGTGCCCGGCCTAAACGAGTTTGTGTCAGTTCACAGTGGCATGCAGACTTTGTTTACATTCGTCATCATTAAAAATAATAACAAACATACAGATTAAGAAAATCATAATGTTCTTAAAACATCTTCCTTAGCTATGGAGTAAACAATTCCTACGCTTATTGGGAGTTTAAAACTAACAAGCATATTATTCTCTTAAAATAATGTGCAAATATTTTTACCTGCGCTCCATGCCGCCAGTGTCACTATAGTGTCTCCACCATCTCTTCGCGGTTGCCGCCAAAACGCCAAAATGCTCTCCATCAGCTCGGGGTGATAGGTGTTCGTCCTCTATCATGCCCAAAACGGCTACTCTAGTATCGCGAGGCCAGTGGCCATATCCTGCCATCGTGACCAAAATGCGATGCGAGAGTGAATGAATTTGTTCCCTCTGCGGTTCATTGATATAGATAGGGCTTTAGCAGGACTGATAATGAAAATAAAACTGGTTTGCCATTATAAATATTATTTTTTCATGATCATTAGAACACATGCGCATTGTTTGATCACTCGACTTTCGCATGCTAGCATAACACTACCCTTGGCCAAAAATGCGTAATTTTAGAGGTAAAACATTATTTCAAAAACAGCATGTGTTTGTTCTTTGAGACAAACTCAATTATAAAGTCAATTCTTTAGATTTTTGGAAAACGTTTGCGTCCGCAATGCGATTTAATTTTATTCCTCTTTATTACCTCTGTTATCAGCTCTCGATCAAGTCATTTGTCGTGCCGGAGTCCATACTTTTCTGATGGCTATACCTCGTCCCGGCGGGTTGAAATGACGCGTTCAATTATGAAAATTTAATTCTATCTCATAGTGAATGCCATATTTTCCGAAAATATTGCAAAACTAATGCATTTGATCTTTTTGTTTTAAAAGGAAGACCCAGGAAGTGTTTTAATCTTTCTTGTAACTTAAAAATTACGGATTTGATGACATTTGGTGACTGTGAAACCTCATGCAAACCTCGATAGAGTATCGATTTGTCAGCTTGGTCGTTTGTCATTTCAAAGGGGAAAGAAGTTGCAGATAAAAGAACTGGTTTATAAAAACGAGATTCAGACCCACCATCACTCGTCATGCCTTGTATCCATGTGCTTAGCCACGTGGTCGGTACCTGGCATACCTATGCTGATTTCAGCCAAACCTTTCTGAGGACATAGCCGATATTCGACTAGCTCACTTACAAAGTCCAGAGCTGTACGTAGGTTATAACTTCTTCAAAATATTTTCCATCAAGCTTATTTATGAATAGTGGCGGGCTGGGAATATCCTGACTTTGAACATGATCCAGGTATTCACAGCACACCACACATTGACTTAAGGGTAAGGATCAGTTCAGATTGTTTATTTTTTGAAGAGTTGACTCAAACTTTGTACATCACTAAGTAGCTACAATATCACTCGAAAATAATCAATTGGGTCTTATACTTTTATCGCATGAATGTTTACAATCCTTTCGTAATCTCCTAGGCGTCAGATAGCTTTGCTTTCCAGGAAAAAAATTAATTGCAAAAGCGATATCTTTCAGCAAAAAGAGTATTGATTGGTACATTTCTAATTTAAACTAACATCATTACATTTGTTATGCCGAATGGATCGTGGAGCAACTTGAATCGAACTTCTAAAATCATTTTTGCGTTTCCTAAACGGCAATTTGTTCATGCGCCTGCCATAACTTGTTTTTAAATCCTTTATGAGAAATAATCTAGGCGAATGCAAGATAGAAATGTTTAATTACAGTTAGCTAATCCCTTCCTTTCATTACTACAGCGAGCGCGATAACGAGAGGCAAGGAGTATCAACAACGTCTCATATTTTGTCGAGAAGCAGTCGTAGGGTGTACAAAGTTAAAAATTGAGCATGGAAAATTTTGAAACAGACTTATTTTTTCCACCGTTTGAGGGTCACATCGTTGAAGTAATCATTTCAATATTTCAGTATGTGGTAGACAAAAGACCTCTCACTGGTTTCCCGACGTTTCGTAACATATACTAGTTACTTTATCAAGGGTGAAAGCTTGACTGATGTTAAAACATGAACAAAAGAACCAACAATTATTGTTTTTAAACTTAGCTTCCTAAATTGTAATGCTCTTTTCAAAATCCAAAATTAATGTTTCAAAAATGTTTTGAATGATTATTTTTGGACCCTGTTTTTCTTTGGGTATTTGGTTAGTTTTTAAAATGTAGGTGGGTAAAAATCTCGTCAGGGTTCAAACATAATTATTTAAAACATTTTTGAAACATTAATTTTGAATTTTGACAAGAGCATTAAAATTTAGGAAGCTTAGTTTAAAAACAATAATTGTTGGTTCTTTGGTACATGGTTTAACGTCAGTCAAGCTTTCACTCTTGATAAAGTAACTAGTATATGTTACGAAACGTCGGGAAACCAGTGAGACTTTTAATTTAGCATTCGAATCCCAGTTTGAAATAGTTTTTTTCAAAACCAGAGCTAAAGTTAGGATATAGTAGACATGAGTCTAAGAAAATTAATAATTTTAAGAATATGCATTCGAGTGTATACGTAGAAACATTACATTTGCTGTGAGAAAGTTATCAAATGGCTCGATTGCCAACAGAGCACCTCGGTCGTGTTTCCGTCGTTGTCATCGATATACCTATAGTCCAGTTTTTGTTATTTTTGTGTGAAAAGGCAACTGAGAGGCACCCATATGAGATTTTTATCAGACTGATGTAAGTATATAGGTAGTTCTTTATGTGAAAAACCTATGGAACTAGCTAGTGTTCAGGGGGGTGTGCTCACCCCGGACAATAGGAAGCTGAAAATAATTTTAAACCTGCAATTATTGTAATGGGCTAGAAATTGATAACCGATCGTTCGTTATGTCAATCAAAAACCATGTTTTCTGTTGTTTTTTTTACCAGGGTTTGGTTCAGAGTTAGACATATTATAAAGAATATTTTATCAATCATTCTAGGTGTTAGAAAAGTACCTAAATTGTGATAATAACCTAGTTTTAGTGAAGTAATTATTATTGGTAGGTAGTAATGAATGGCACAGTTTATTATGGTAATATGACCTTAAAGTAATAGAGTATAATCTAGATTTTCTATTAAGAATTAATTGATGAGCGAAGCGAGCGAAGCGAAATCATCAATTTCACTACTGCTAAAAAAAACACTTGGTGTGTGTTTGTTTGTTTGTTTGTTTTTTTTTTTTTGTATGTGTGTTTGCGCGCGCTCTACAGGCCAAACGCCTGCTTCGAGTGGGACGAAATTTTCAGGGTGTCTACTTTTGTTCTCAACTTAGACCCCATGCGTTTTTCAAGAAAATCCTCCACACCCTTCACTTTCAAAGCAGAAAAAAGAGCAAAATTCGACAATTGGGCATGTTTGGAAAAGTACGGAAATTTATTTAAAAGTGCGTATTTTTTTCAAATGTTCCCAATTTCGATTTGCCTTAAGAAACCATCGAAACCAAATCGAAACATCACACCAGATTTTTCCCAATAAAAACCAACCCAATAAAACCCAATAAAAGCCCTTGGGCATGAGTTACATCTATGTATTAACATGCACAATGCTCAATGATCTCAAAATGAACATATTTCCGCTACCCGACAGCTCGGACAGAAACAAAGAAAGGTCAGAATCGTTTACATTTTCAAGTTATCAGAATTTTTGAGAAAGCATTGGTCCAGCTTGCTGCTCCATGATTTGCATAGGCTTCTTGCCTTAATCTTTTTTTGCGCTATATACAAACCGCTACGCTCATCTTCAACGCAACACAAATTGCGTTCGCCCTAGTAAGTACTAATTTATGCAAAGACCTACAACTTTGATAAGTTATGTAGTTGATGAGCGTAGCGAGCGAAGCGAAATCATCAATTTCACTACTGCTAAAAAAAACACTTGGTGTGTGTTTGTTTGTTTGTTTGTTTTTTTTGTATGTGTGTTTGCGCGCGCTCTACAGGCCAAACGCCTGCTTCGAGTGGGATGAAATTTTCAGGGTGTCTACTTTTGTTCTCAACTTAGACCCCCTGCCTTTTTCAAGAAAATCCTCCACACGCTTCACTTTCAAAGCAGAAAAAAGAGCAAAATTCGACAATTGGGCATGTTTGGAAAAGTACGGAAATTTATTTAAAAGTACGTATTTTTTTTCAAATGTTCCCAATTTCGATTTGCCTATAGAAACCATCGAAACCAAATCGAAACATCACACCAGATTTTTCCCAGTAAAAACCAACCCAATAAAACCCAATAAAAACCCTTGTGCATATAATACATCTATGTATTAACATGCACAATGCTCAATGATCTCAAAATGAGCATATTTCCGCTACCCGACAGCTCAGACAGAAACAAAGAAAGGTCAGAATCGTTTATATTTTCTAGTGATCAGAAGTTTTAAGAAAGCATTGGTCCGGCTTGCTGCTCCATGATTTGCATAAGCTTCTTGCCTTAATCTTTTTTTGCGCTATATACAAACCGCTACGCTCATCTTCAACGCAACACAAATTGCGTTCGCCCTAGTTTAATACAACCTCCACGAGTAGGATAGGTATCTACACTAGCGGCTGTTGGATAAGTAGGTAGGTACCTATTTTATTTTCAATTCCTTCCACCAACATGAGTATACCTACACGGAAACCTACTTTGACTGCTCTCATTAAACCCGTGGCTCGAAATCCACAGTTCGAACAGCCGATTTCTGACTAGATCGCAAGTGGACTAGTTGCAAATAGGAACACGAATTTGTTTCAAGTTTAATTTATTTATTTACCTAGTGTAAGTCGCTGGAGTTTATTAATCCGTTAGATATCTTCTATCCAACACTTATTCACTAAAAATAATAACCACAGAAGATGAAATATATTATACTCATTTTATGAAAGCATGTTGTTTGGCAGATTTTAACTATTTTTTGTCGAGTCTCTGGGATGAGAGTAAATAATGTTAAATCGGTAAATAAACTTACGCAATTGCGCGGTGTTCAAGTGAAAATGGCTACAGGGCTCGTTAGAAAGTTCTAAAAAAAGAAAGTAGGTAGGTAGGTAAATAGGTTGGTAGGCCTACTAGTATCAAATAACGTTCTACAGAAAACCTTTTCGTGGAGTAAAAAATAACTAAGTAGGTAGGTAATGTGAAGGGAGCATGACTAAAAGCACGGTTCATTGAGGAAACCAGTGAATGTAACTTTGAGATATTTTTATGGATGTGATAAAACACAAATATATAGCCAAAAAAAGAACAATTAAACCAATAACAATGTGGACTTGGGAAAACAGAACTTTAAAATTAAACTGCATTGAACTAATTATTTGATTTTGAGAGTTTGAGAGTGTTCTGTTGTGTCTTAGCTAATTAACGAAACAAGAATTATTGATCCTGATAATAATTTTCAAATATTACCGGTCATGGCTGAGTAAATTAAAAACCAGCAATTACATACCTAGGTACTCATTGCCAGGGTTCGATAGGCCCATTAGGCGACCGGGCAAATGTCCAAAGGGGGCGCCGGTGGAGTTTTAGTTCACTTTTGGGCCGGTTGAATTTTATCTAAGAAATGTGTGTATTTTCTATTATCGTTCAATGAGAAAAATAAGCCGAGGACTACTTACACTCCCCAGAATGGAGGTGCCGGCCGGCGTGTTATGAAAGTATACCCGACTCAAGTACCCGACGGAAAACATGCCATTAATACTGTTATGTCCACAAAATGAGCCAAAATTTGTCCGGAGCTGGCCTTAAAAAAATTACCCCAAGTACACGAATAGAAAACGCACGAGAAAGAGTTCGGGGCTGTCCTTAAAAAAATTACCCCAAGTACACGAACCGAAAACGCACGGTAAGAATCAAGAGAAAATAATTCTAAAATAAAAAGGTTCCCTAGTCTCAATAAAGTATATGTACCAAAAAGGACGGAGAAATAAGAGGTTTGGTGCGGTTCATCTGGGTTTCGAAAAACAAAAAAAGTGGCACCCGATAGGATTGGAACACGGAACCTACGGCACATGGAGCAAGCGACAATACCACTGGACAACCGCAATGCTGGCCGCTCTTCGTGCTATTACAAAACGTGCCGTGCCTAACAGCAAGCATTAGTACTATGGTACCTCAGTCGGGTATACTTTCATTACACGCTACCGGCCGGCCATGGCCCGCAATGAGCGTACTGGCGGCAACTCTTCGCGAGCCGAAGGCCGATCACTATGGAAACTATGTAAGGTAGCATCTAGTTACGTTGAAGAATAAAGAATGCTAATGAAGAAGTGTATCGGCATGGTCCGCTGGCTTTGTTTGACCAACTACCGCCTTGATAATGTTTGTAGAAATGGAACCCGTACTACTCGAGCGATTGGCGGCGTTAGGAATGCTCTATCAGAGTATTCATTGCTTTATAAATTGCGAAAAATATCTAGTATGCAAACACACATAGAAACTGCGCCTATTTGCATGCAATGGGTATAGCACTAGGGTTTGTTTACTGCAATCGGTTCAGTTGGAAACTTGGAGGGAAGATTTCCCAGAGATCGGGTCGTTTTATTCGGTGTCTGGCTGGCCCGGGGTGCGAGGGTGCGATCGCGACTTTTGACATTCTGGGCCCTATTGCCGGACAATAAAATGCCAATATTTTAACAATTATATAAACTTGCGTTCTGTTTGCGATCTTGCGATAAAAAAAAAACAGCGTATTGCGATCTAGACGACAAATTATGAGTATCAATGGTGGCTCTTTTTCGGCTCTTTGGAAAGGGCGAATGTATCTTCTCAGTAAATGCGTAAGTAAAGCTAATTATTTATAGGTAAAGGCACCATACTATAGCCTCGACGTCAACGTCGCCGAGAATACTAAACAGCTTTTCACGTTAAGAACGCTAGCGGTGTTTTACTGTCAAAGAGACTCCCCTGCTGGTAGGCAGGAGCCAGAGGTTTCTACATTCCCAGGCCGTCCCATTGTTCCGCTATAGGGTTCCCAAGTAAAGGTCTCCGGTCGTGAACCGTAAAATCTGTTGGAGAATGGAGGTACAGTTGTTAAAATCTCAAATACGCCTGATTATTGAATCGATTAGTAATTAATTATATGTTATGTTTTACACAAACTAAAAGTCTGTATTTTATTTGGCTGATCACAAAACTCTTTCATTTGAGTTTTTTTGACAAAAAATATGTGTTTTACATTTTTACCAACGCGTCACAAAGCAATTAAACTTGCGCATCTACCAGAAGCAAATACAGTCCTAAAATTATGATTCAAACTGATTTAAGATCAGCATTTGCAGCAAACACATAAAATTGTGTACCATAACTTTATTAAATATTATAAATTATTTAAAATATTGACTACCTCTTCCTTACATTTGTAGCACGTGAAAGAGTTTAGACTATTGATTGTATTTGTTTGCGAGTAGCGGTGTTTTGTTTCAGTTTATACTCCATTTCACGTTAATAAGTGGGGTGGATTTGCATCTTTCTCGAGGACCAGCAACTGCTGGTAGAAATGAGTTAAGGCCGATCCACTCAACGCCTATAGAAAGTATTTCTGATTGATCTACGGGAATTATTGGTTCTTTAGCAATCACACCTCAAAGATGACAATATTTTAGAGAACGATTTGTAAAAAAAATTATCTGAAAACAAAATCTCAATGAGATAAACGCAGTTAAAGTAATGTATTTTTCGTCCAGTGGATAAGGATAATGGCTGGATATAATAATACCAAAATTCTACAGCACCTAGCTGGAACCCTTCTCATATTCCATGGCTATTCAAAATGTCATTTTGAGCTAAGGGTTGTTTTCTGGAATTATTTTTGTCATCCTCTGCATTTTTCCCCACAAAAAACACGCCTTATAAACATCACAGGAGAATTTTGAATAGTCCACGACATGGCAAATGTTCCGGTTAGATAGTGGCCCAATTTTCAATCATCTGCTAATAGTAGTTTGGGCTATCCATCGGACGAAGTGTTTAACTAGCAAAATCCCATCCCTAGGTGTCATACGACACCACGGTCTGGAATGTGACTTGAGGGCCGATCATAACGAGCTCGAATCTTATCGCGTATGACGTAATCTGCTGACACAAAAATTCTCGTAAAACAGGAAGGATTATAGCAGACGAGATTGTTTTGAAAATTAATGAATCAATCGCAGCCTTTTGCGCGTCTCCTATTCAACCTAGAATTGCGATTCAAATGGAATACTGATCAGGTTTCAGAGAGTTATCGATTGGTGTTATTGGGAACTTCGAATTCGAAAAAAATACACAGTTTTATTATTTGAATGGAGATGTTTACTGTGAAAAAATTCAAAGAACTCGTAAATCTCTAATCTCTTACGCATTGGGCATTTCCATAACCCACAACAACTTGGATTTTTTTCTTTTGGATTTTTTCTACAGTGAGACAGAGGAACAAGCTTAAGGGTCCCAAAGCCATACCTATAAGCATGCATTTCACACAAAATATTGGACTATACAATTTTCGCCAACGGCACAATGTATTGTAAATTGGTGGTTAATTGAATAACACCTAAAGAAAATTTGAAGCTTTAAAAAATCTTTATGGGATAATGGCTATTATATGCCTTTTGCAATGACGCGCCTAATTTTGGAACAGCACGCCGGGGTTTTCAAGCCAGTCTGCCACTGGTTGTGTAAAGCCTAACAAGGGACCTTCTTGAAGCATTAAATCAATCATGAAATATGCTGTTCTGACCAACCCATTTTCAAACCCCAAATTTACCGTAAACGCTTATATATTTTGCTCCAATCCAATGAAAACCTCTAACTCAATATTTGTTTGGCCTTGGCGGGGGGGGGGGGGGTCTTGTTTCATTTAAAATGCCCGGTCCGGTTTTTCCCCCAATCCAACCCTGCTCATTGCCATCAGGTATGGCCAGTACACACAATGCTTATATATTTTGCTCCAATCCAATGAAAACCTTTAACTCAAAATTTGTTTGGCCTTGGCGGGGGGGGGGGGGGGGGGGGGGGCTTGTTTCATTTAAAATGCCCGGTCCGGTTTTTTCCCCCAATCCAACCCTGCTCATTGCCATCAGGTATAGCCAGTACACACAATGCTTTTTGCAAGCTTTCAAGCCCCATTGGGCATGGGCTCGTCGGTGACCGTCCGTATCGGAACACTCTCTGAGAGGCCGAGAACCAGCTGAAAAACGAGACGGTTGCACAAAACACACTGCGCTTTGGAATCTTTCGGTCCCAGCTTTAAGGGCTTAAAAATGTTATTTGTACTAGTTTAGTTCCTTAAAATTTTGAAAGTAAGGTTCCGGGTTTTGAAAAATTGTAAGTAACGTAGCTGTACCTACCAACTGATCCTTACATAATCATATTCATAACTAATAGTTCAAATGGCAGGTCCAGTCCCATGAAAGAAAAAGTATTTTTTTTGGTTCCGGTTCTAATTCTGAACAATGAAAAAAATCGGACCAAAACAAATTTTGAGATAAATTAGAAAATAACGTTAGCGGCTCAGGTTCCGGTTCTAATAAAATTATATTTTCAGGCCCGATTCAGGTTCCTTGAAATATAACTATACACAATTTACTGAGCTTAAGCTTACATAATTTGACTTCAGTCAAATTATATTCTACACCTCATCCCCTAGCCACATATTTCTTGTACTACACTAATGCCGTGTTTTACCTAATCTTTCAACCCCTAGTTGAGATTCCAACTAGGAGTTGGCAAACTTGGTAAAACCGGCCCTAACTGACATGTAGATAATAATATGTTTATTCAACAAGTGCAACATTGTCTTTGCTCCAAGGCCAGAAAACAACAAGCAGGAGCGGAGGTCCTGCTTGTTTTTATAAGAATGTGATATGTACTTATTTACTTCCCAGGAGAGTGAAATGATGCTGCCATCAGACTCAAAATGGAGTCTCTTTGAGAAAAACTTTCAGCTGGAAGTAGAAAAATATAGACTACCTACTGAAAGATGGGTTGCTGTTTGATATCAAAGGCAATGTACTAAAATCTTACAGACCAAAAAACTACCGATGTAGAAATCCCGTGATTAGACATGTCAAATTCACGTCCGCCATTGCCATGAAATCAAGATCTCAGAGGCACTCACTGATATCCCTGCCGCTCCCCAAAGTGAGTCCAGGATGTACTTCCTCTCGTCTTCCGGGATCCGAGTGTGTTTCTCCGGACTCTCCTGCACGACGAATAGGAACGACACAGACCAGATGATGCCAACGATGCCGAACACGTAGAAGATGGACGGCCAGCCGCCGTCAAAGCCGTACTCCGCCAGAAGTCCGCTCAGCGGCATCGAAACCACCGTGCCGAACTGGGCGCCTGCAACCACGAGACGTCCAGTGATACATTCGTTTCTTGTCACAGGCATGCAAATTAGTTGGCCACTAATATCGAGTCTACAAGAATCAAACTTTCTTTCCTGTACTAAGGCAGTTGACACAACGTTGCGAGTCAGTCTTCTCTTATCACGTATCATTGATGAAATGTAGTAAAAAGTAACAAACATCCTCCTAAAAAGGACCATTGTAGGTGTAGTACCATAAAATGGGGTGAGCTTATCCAGTTTTAGACACTTTTTGTTTGAATCACCATTCCAGCCAAGTACGGTATGGGTTGAAATAAACAGTGTCACCACAAAAGACCAGTCTACATATGTAGACTGGATTTTAGTATTATATGTACACAAATTAGCCTCCCAAAAATGTTGCCCATTCCGGGATGACTAGCCAGTTACGAGCTTTCGTAATTTAAATAAGATTATAAAGATGTAGACTGGTCTTTTGTGGTGACACTGACAGTACCTACCAATTTTAAAAAGTGAAATATATTAATAGTTTACGAGATTTTTTTTAAATGAGAAGAGTGGTCAACTTCACAGTTGACTTATTATGCTATCAACTATTAAGAGATGATGTTAATGCATGTTGTGTAGTATGTGGGGTGTATATGTAATTACTGCTAGCGCTGCAATGGAAAGCATGTTCTCTCAGGGAACAGAGCACTCTACCCCGTGAGAGAACATGCCACAGTGAGGGCTGCCACCTTGAAGATGCAAGGAAAAGCGCATGCAAAACTCAAAAGAGACAACAGCTGGCGCTGCAGTGAAAAGCATGTTCTCTCATGGGAATAAGCATCATATCGACTGGCGTCGACTAACCTGCGTAGACGAAGGCCCCCATGCGACTTCTCTCATTGGGCGGGATCCACTTGGCCAGCAGCGCATGTGAGCACGGAACGATTGGGCCCTGCAATCGCACGAGCCAAGGGATGTGTCAACACGACAATTACCTACAGCTAAAACAATTGGCGCTGGTTTTTGTAATAATGAGCTTTGAGACACTCGCAGTGCTCCGACACACTCCCGTGCAAAGAAATGGCATCCTCTGGAAAAAGAACTCCATTTTTGGACTTTTTCGTCCTATTATTATTTTTTCGGTAAAGAATCTCACTACTTCTGCATTAAACGTTAAAATAGTATTGTGTTACAAACTGATTACTATATTAGAAACTGATTGAACACGATTGCCATTTTAGCCATTCTAGCTGTGTTCATCAGAGGATTTGGTCAACTCTCTCAGCTGGGTATTTGTTGGATTAAAAGCAAAACTGGTTAGGTTAAGTATTGAGCTAGACACGGTTTAAAGTCTGGGACGCCATGCTTTTAGTGGGCCTAGCCAGTTTTTGGACTATGGAGCTAGAACTTAGGCATTCAGAAACAGCAAATTAACAGATCTAAGACGTCAAAACACAGTTTTCTTGCAACATCCGCTTTATTTTCTCTTGTACGTTGTTTAACCTAACCGCTATCTGCACTGGGCCTAGCGAAAGAAATCGGCATGGCCTCAGCAGGCCGTACAATATGGAATTAAGGTTTGGCAATACCAAACTTTAAGAGGGAACTAAACGATGGCTTATGGCCAGGGCTATAGGCGTTCAGCATGGGTTTACGCGGGAACTTCTCCTGGCCATAAGTATTGAGGCGCAGTTTCGGAAAAAATACACGTGTTGTTAAAGAGTTGCTGGTTGGCGGATACTATTTTCGGTTGCTGTATTTTGAAAACTTACAGCGGAGTAAATTTTCAAAAAGTGCCTAAAATTCCCCCTTTTCGGGGAGTGTTTGCGACTAAAGTATGCTTTGATTTACATTATAAACTAGTATCCGCCATCAATTGATTCTTTCAACACATATCGTTTTTTTTTTCAGATTTTTGGTTTCATATTTGTGGTTGTCAGAAGGTCCCTCTTGAACCCTTGCACCGAGCGCAAAAGTTGCTAGAAAGTCGCCCCTTTGGACGGCAGCAGATACTGCATGCATTGCTCGATGGAGGCGAGTGATTAAGTAACCAATAGGAAGCCGCGAGGCAGTGGCGTAGCGAGGGGGGGGGGGGCAAGAGGGCCAAGATGCCCCGGGCGCCGGCCACAGGGGGGCGCCAAAAAGAAGGAGAGAAGAGGGAAAAAAGAAAGGAGAAAAGAGAAAAAAGGAAAGGAAAAATTGAAAATTAAAAATAATAAAGTAAAAATAACCTCTGCCGTCAACTGTCAAGTGGTGCACTTGTTATTTCATACCTATTACAGGATTTACAGGACTACCCCAAATGCTCTTCATTGCGTTAAAGGATGATCGTGTGCGCGTTTGCTTAGGGGCTCATTGAACCGATTTTCCTCAGTTTAAGATGAAGTGTAAGCAACAGAAGTTCTCTGCCCCACGCTCTGCCCTAGAAAATAAGCACTATAGATGCATTGCATGCACTATAACCCAAGATTATCGACTAGCTATCTCGTCAAATAAGAAAGTTTGCTTACTCGGAGGTATATAGAGCTGAAATTTTGACCATACGTCCCCAACAGTATGACCTACCCCTGATACAAAATAGGACAAAATATTTTCATCGGAACAACCCCTCAAAGACAAGGGGGTGGATTTTTTTGCAGAAAAATGAAAAACTTAAAAGTTTAATAACTTATTGAGTTATAAAGCTATATACTTCTAACTGCCCTAGAAATGTTCGTCATTATCAGCTGTATTAATATAAGTCTTAAAAATTGCCATTTTACTATCAGATCTGGTCGATTTCGAACCAAATATGGCCAAAAATCCAGTAAAAGTTCACTACACATTACTTCACTAAACCTACAGTTATCAAAAATTAGTAAAATTAATAGAAATTAATATATAATTGCAGCTTAAATCATTGCTAACAATACTGCAGATACAGAAATCCAAAAACGAGAACTTCATAGCATAGTTTTTCGATTTCCCCGAGCTGCGGTGGGCGCGTTGTCCCTCCCCGCGGGGCAGGCGAGTCGCTCCAGCCAGCAATAAGCCGACCGCGTTACTTACCAGCACATTCACGAACACAATGGACACTGTTTTTTAACCAATGGGGTTTCATTTAAACAATTTCGAATACTTAAAGTTAACATCTGAAAAATGTGGCTAAAGAGCAATAATATGAACTGCAATAAAAGCATAAAACTGTCTGAGCGACAATGACTCCAACAATGGCAGCGACAATGGCACCAACAATGACAGCGACAATAATCCACCACATTTCGCAACACATGGCTGCAGAGACGCATGAGCTCATTTCCCAATGTTTCAATTCAATTCGGCTCCATATTTATGATTTAGAAATCTCAATCTGAGAAACGTGGCTTGAGAGCAATAATATTGAACTACAATAAACGTATAACACTGTCTCACTCTCAGCCTTGCAGCAACACCATCACGGTACTTTCAAGTGTATCTTAATCAATTTTGAATTTACCGAAGAAGACAAGACACCAAGTCTAATTTCAAGTGGGTTCGATTCGATCATTGATTGCTACAGCAACTTAAAGGAATGGCAAAACTGACAAAAAATATCCTTTCCTAAAGAACTGCTGAGTTTCATCAAATGTATAGCAAATTGCAGAATGAGAAATACGGCAAGAACATTTTTTTCGTGCAGAGCTTTTGATTGGAACATCAATGCCCCATTTGCTAGAATGTGTCAGAAGTAGAAGTCAAAAATAACACTACAGGTAGGTACCTACCTCTATCAGAGACAGGAGAAATATCATACAACATTATCAGAAACATAATATAATATAATATAATATAATATGATGTAATATGATGTGATGTGATGTGATGTGATGTGATGTGATGTGATGTGATGTGATGTAATATGATGTGATGTGATGTGATGTGATGTGATGTGATGTGATGTGATGTGATATAATATAATATAATATAATATAATATAATATAATATAATATAATAAAAAGCGAATGTCTTACGAGTAACGATTCGGATTTGTTGGCAGTGCAAGACCTATGCCTATGCAAGACCTATGCAAGATACCACCCGAATTGAATTTGTAGGCATCCGCATATACGTCCGACTCGCAACAAAACGCGGTCAAAAAAAAAGTTATATACTTCGCAATAATACCCAACCACTGAGTATCATCATCATCATCATCATCATCATCATCATCATCATCATCATCATCATCATCATCATCATCATCATCATCATCATCATCATCATCATCATCATCATCATCATCATCATCATCATCATCATCATCATCATCATCATCATCATCATCATCATCATCATCATCATCATCATCATCATCATCATCATCATCATCATCATCATCATCATCATCATCATCATCATCATCATCATCATCATCATCATCATCATCATCATCATCATCATCATCATCATCATCATCATCATCATCATCATCATCATCATCATCATCATCATCATCATCATCATCATCATCATCATCATCATCATCATCATCATCATCATCATCATCATCATCATCATCATCATCATCATCATCATCATCATCATCATCATCATCATCATCATCATCATCATCATCATCATCATCATCATCATCATCATCATCATCATCATCATCATCATCATCATCATCATCATCATCATCATCATCATCATCATCATCATCATCATCATCATCATCATCATCATCATCATCATCATCATCATCATCATCATCATCATCATCATCATCATCATCATCATCATCATCATCATCATCATCATCATCATCATCATCATCATCATCATCATCATCATCATCATCATCATCATCATCATCATCATCATCATCATCATCATCATCATCATCATCATCATCATCATCATCATCATCATCATCATCATCATCATCATCATCATCATCTTCATCATCATCATCATCATCATCATCATCATCATCATCATC
Source organism: Nemoura dubitans (assembly GCA_921293005.1). Taxonomy (NCBI): domain Eukaryota; kingdom Metazoa; phylum Arthropoda; class Insecta; order Plecoptera; family Nemouridae; genus Nemoura; species Nemoura dubitans. Next base: position 41,072,222 of record OV121074.1, read on the forward strand.
ATCATCATCATCATCATCATCATCATCATCATCATCATCATCATCATCATCATCATCATCATCATCATCATCATCATCATCATCATCATCATCATCATCATCATCATCATCATCATCATCATCATCATCATCATCATCATCATCATCATCATCATCATCATCATCATCATCATCATCATCATCATCATCATCATCATCATCATCATCATCATCATCATCATCATCATCATCATCATCATCATCATCATCATCATCATCATCATCATCATCATCATCATCATCATCATCATCATCATCATCATCATCATCATCATCATCATCATCATCATCATCATCATCATCATCATCATCATCATCATCATCATCATCATCATCATCATCATCATCATCATCATCATCATCATCATCATCATCATCATCATCATCATCATCATCATCATCATCATCATCATCATCATCATCATCATCATCATCATCATCATCATCATCATCATCATCATCATCATCATCATCATCATCATCATCATCATCATCATCATCATCATCATCATCATCATCATCATCATCATCATCATCATCATCATCATCATCATCATCATCATCATCATCATCATCATCATCATCATCATCATCATCATCATCATCATCATCATCATCATCATCATCATCATCATCATCATCATCATCATCATCATCATCATCATCATCATCATCATCATCATCATCATCATCATCATCATCATCATCATCATCATCATCATCATCATCATCATCATCATCATCATCATCATCATCATCATCATCATCATCATCATCATCATCATCATCATCATCATCATCATCATCATCATCATCATCATCATCATCATCATCATCATCATCATCATCATCATCATCATCATCATCATCATCATCATCATCATCATCATCATCATCATCATCATCATCATCATTTTTATTATTATTATTATTATTCGCACACCTGGGGAGTGCGCGCATCTCGCTGAAAGCCTATTAGCACACCTAGAATTGTGCACCCAATGTGTTGAAACGTTATTCGCACACCTACACTTGTGCATGGCATGTTTTCAAACGCTATTTCAATACAAATGATAGGAAACGATGACCAAACATATAATAGCTCTCCTGATACGATAAAAATTTGTGTATTCATATATTTTCTTATGAGATGCCTTTAATAATGTATCCATCTTGAACTTGGATCCCATTTAGAGGCCAGAATTAGATCCCGTTTAGGATTTGCATATGTTCATCTAATTTTAATTAAACGGTCTGCTAATCGAGAACGAGGGGGGGGGGGGCACGGGGCTTTGACGATACCCTTGTTTTCAGGAGGACAGTAGCTTTTAAATGATCCCAACTGGAGGCCAGAACAAGATCGCGTTTAGGATTTGCATATGTATATCAAAATTTAATTAAACGGTATGTTAATCGAGAACGAAGAGGGGTTGTTTATCGAATTTTAAATTAATTGCTGTAAATTCGAAAACGAAGAGGGGTCACCTCACTGAGATTTGACCGTTGGATTGTGTTCAAGTAGCGAACAGCTTTCATATGATACCATTTAGAAGGCAGAACACGGTCGCGTTCATGATTTATCTTGATTTACATGTGACTGTGAACTATTTGGTTTTATTAACTGCGGCGATTAACGGATTACGATCAGCCGGTCTCGCGATCGCTTACCATGATCAGTGTGCGAATAACTTCTGAGTGAGTTGCGCGCACATGTCAGGTGTGCGAATAACCTTTCAGCGAAAAGCGCGCACACTTTTTAGTGTGCGAATAGGCCCAAAGTACATTGGTCGCACACCTGCCAGGGTGCGAATAGCTTCAGAGTGAATTGCGCGCACAAGTCAGGTGTGCGAATAACCTTTAAGCGAGAAGCGCGCACAGTACTTTAAAGTGTGCGAATAGGCCCAAAGTGAATTATTCGCACACTTTTAGGTGTGCGAATAGACACTTCGTAAAATTAATTACTCTGAAAGTGTACTCTCGGCTCTTCTCTGTGCATGCCATGGCTGGAGTTTGAGTGGGGGGGGGGGGGGGGCTCGATATGTTCTGATGATATTTCATGAAATTACTCAAAACATACCTGAAAATGTTCAATCTTTATGAAATGCAGTGCGTGTAAATAATGCATTCGAGCACCTACACCCCGGGCTTGTGAAACGTCACCAGCAGCGGGGTCAATTCTGGAGCTACGAGTTTGTTTAAAGAAGATTTTAGTGTAAAAAGTCAATACCAATCTGGTGGACTCATTTAAATTGTCAAACTCGATGATCTGATTGGTATTTAGGTCCATGAGCTACTTATTTTACATGAGTAATTCTAAGAAATCTTGCCGCGCTGTTATTGCCAGCGACATAGCATGAGTGGTTGCGATCAATTGATGCTACAGAGGGCAGTTCCCACTTCTCATACTAGTCCAAAAATTCAAAATGTTTAGAAATCACGTGAAAAAGACGAATGGAACGCGTATAGCCAGCAGGTTGAGTAGGTTCCTACTTCCTACCACTGTTCCCAATACTGGCAAGTTGTGGGCTTACCTCTCCGAGCCCTTGAATGAAACGGACCAGCATCAGCCAGCGAATGTCGGCGTGAGCCGCGACCGGCACCAGTAGACCGAACAGCGAGTTGACCAGCATGCCCACGCCCAGGAAGTATTTGGCCCCATAGCGCTTGGAGAGAATGCCGAACGGGATCTGTGTCAGCACGTAGCCATAGAAGAAGCTGCTGAGCAAGTAGCCCTGTTCTGTCGAACTCCACACAAACTGCCCTTCTATGTCTCCGCTTGTCGTCTGGACAGAATTAGAAGCTTCTATTAGTATAACGTCAATTGTGAGTAGGAAACAAGAGGGATTTAACAACAATTACCTATAGCATTTTCCATTTGAATACATAGACAGGTAGGTAGGTACCTTTTCTTATAAAATCTATTTGCCATGGTTTCCCAATTTCCATGAGGCCGGGCCTATTTCGCACACGTAGGTGTGCGCCGTATACGCGAAAAGCCTATTCGCACACCTGGGGAGTGCGCGCATCTCGCTTAAAGCCTATTCGCACACCTCGAATTGTGCGCCCATTGTGTTCAAACGCTATTCGCACACTTACACTTGTGCAGGCCATGTTTTCATACGCTATTTCTATCACAATGACAGATATCACAAATGATAGGAAATGATGACCAAATATATAATAGCTCTCCTGATACGATTAAATTAAATTGTTTATTAATGCATCTTCTTCTGGGATGCTTTTAATGATTGATAAGCGTAGCGAGCGAAGCGAGCGAAGCGAAATCATAAATTTTACTACTGCTAAAAAAAACACTTGGTGTGTGTTTGTTTGTTTGGTTTGTTTTTTGAATGTGTGTTTGCGCGCGCTCTACAGGCCAAACGCCTGCTTCGAGTGGGATGAAATTTTTAGGGTGTCTACTTTTGTTCTCAACTTAGACCCCCTGCATTTTAATCCGCCACACCCTTCACTTTCAAAGCAGAAAAAAGAGCAAAATTCGACAATTGGGCAAGTTTGGAAAAGTACGGAAATTTATTTAAAAGTGCATATTTTTTTCAAATGTTCCCAATTTCGATTTGCCTTTAGAAACCATCGAAACCAAATCGAAACATCACACCAAATTTTTCCCAATAAAAACCAACCCAATAAAACCCAATAAAAACCCTTGGGCATGAGTTACATCTATGTATTAACATGCACAATGCTCAATGATCTCAAAATGAGCATTCTTCCGTACCCGACAGCTCGGACAGAAACAAAGAAAGGTCAGAATCGTTTACATTTTCAAGTGATCAGAATTTTTGAGAAAGCATTGGTCCGGCTTGCTGCTCCATGATTTGCATAGGCTTCTTTCCTTAATCTTTTTTTGCGCTATACACAAACCGCTACGCTCATCTTCAACGCAACACAAATTGCGTTCGCCCTAGTAATAGTGTAGACGGTGTCGTGGTGCACGGGTCTTATGGAGGTTCGAGAAACGGCATTCACCGGCTTTTCCGACCACTGCATCCGTCAGCCACCGTATAGCTCTCGGGCTTTTCTTATTGTTGCTTTATCACCGGTGCACCGGCCAAAGCCTTCACGCCAGCCGCCAGCACCGTGAGCTCTTGGAACTCTCAATCGTTCCTGAATTGCACCCGGCTGTCGCACTATTTTTGATGAGCGTAGCGAGCGGAGCGAGCGAAGCGAAATCATCTATTTCACTACTGCTAAAGAAAACACTTGGTGTGTGTTTGTATGTTGGTTTTTTTTGTATGTGTGTTTTCGCGCGCTCTACAGGCCAAACGCCTGCTTCGAGTGGGATGAAATTTTCAGGGTGTCTACTTTTGTTCTTAACTTAGACCCCCTGCATTTTTCAAGAAAATCCTCTACACCCTTCACTTTCAAAGCAGAAAAAAGAGCAAAATTCGACAATTTAGCAAGTTTGAAAAAGGACGGAAATTTATTTAAAAGTGCGTATTTTTGTCAAATATTCCCAATTTCGATTTGCCTTTAGAAACCATCGAAACCAAATCGAAACATTACACCAGATTTTTCCCAATAAAAACCAACCCAATAAAACCCAATAAAAACCCTTGGGCATGAGTTACATCTATATATTAACATGCACAATGGTCAATGATCTCAAAATGAGCATATTTCCGCTACCCGACAGCTCGGACAGAAACAAAGAAAGGTCAGAATCGTTTACATTTTCAAGTGATCAGAATTTTTGAGAAAGCAATGGTCCGGCTAGTTGCTCCATGATTTTCATATGATTTGGCCTCAATCTTTTCATGCGCAAAATACAAACCGCTACGCTCATCTTCAACGCAACACAAATTGCGTTCGCCCTAGTATATAAGAGAGCGAATAGGCCCCAAGTACATTGGTCGCACACCTGCCAGGGTGCGAAAAGCTTCCGAGTGAATTGCGCGCACAATTCAGGTGTGCCCTTTCGACAGCGAGAAGCGCGGGGATGCCTTCAAGTGATCAACAAAAAAAACTTGTATTGCATTGTATTTTATTTGGCTGCTGACAAGTTACATGGTAGTTGAATGGGCCTTATTGATGAGCGTAGCGAGCGAAGCGGGCGAAACGAAATCATCAATTTCACTACTGCTAAAAAAACACTTGGTGTGTGTGTTTTTTTTGTTTGCGCGCGCTCTACAGGCCAAACGCCTGCCTCGATTGGGATGAAATTTTCAGGGTGTCTACTTTTGTTCTCAACTTAGACCCCCTGCGTTTTTCCAGAAAATCCTCCACACCCTTCACTTTCAAAGCAGAAAAAAGAGCAATATTCGACAACAGGGCAAGTTTGGAAAAGTACGAAATTTATTTAAAAGTGCGTATTTTTTTCAAATTTTTCCCAATTTTGATTGTTGCCTTTAGAAACCATCGAAACACCACACCAGATTTTTTTCCTTGAAGTTGACTTCAAGATTTGACAGATATTGGAAATTTTGTCAACTTCGTGCATGCAAGTTTTTGAAAGTAAGTCCGCTGCAGAAATATATCTCCAACCTAACAAAAACCCTTGGGCATAAGGTACATCTTTGTATTACTGTGTATGTATTTGTACATGCACATAGCTTAATGACCTCAAAATGGGCATATTTCCGCTACCCTACAGCTCGGACAGAAACAAAGAAAGGCCAGAATCGTTTACAATTTCAAGTGATCAGAATTTTCGAAAAAGCAATGGTCCGGCTTGCTGTTCCATGATATCCATAGGCTTTTTGCCTCAATCTCTTTATACGCTATATACAAACCGCTACGCTCTTCTTCAACGCAACACAAATTGCGTTCGCCCTAGTGGTAATGATAAGATTCGAAGGAAATAAATAATTTGTAGTAGTACAATTAGAGTACAATAATTTCTAGTATACAAATTCAATAACGTATTTACAGACTTGCAAGTGGTCTACAATGAAACTTATATACGCACACAACTACACATTTTACATGACTAACATTTGCAGCTGTTTAACAAAAAATGTCGTATACAGAAATTCATTTTGTCAACTCGTATACAAATCCACTTCTAGACAAACGCAATTTGGCAACATAGTTGTGGAGAACTGTTTCAGCACTGAACCTACAGATCGTACTGCGTAATTTGTCTTGAGCTGTCCTTAAAAAAATTCCACCAAGTACACGAACCGAAAACGTGAGCCTGTAAGACAAGCTGCCCGCACCATGTTGCCAAATGGCTTTTGTAAACAACTTTATGTGTTGAACAGTTGAGAATTTAAGATTCTGTATACGAGTTTTTTTGTATGCGACTTGCAAGTCTCTGATTACGTGATTTCATTTGTAAACGAGTATACAATTGGCTCAATGAAGTGCGGCCAAACAAACTCGCAGCTCAAACTAGTGTAAACCGCGGCTCAGTTAAGTGCAGCCCAACAACCATCTTCACATTGTGCGGCTCAATATTCCTCGGCTCAAATTAGTTTCGAATTTGTTGGTATTACAAGGGTGATATACTGCGGACCAAAATTCTGCGGCATATCTTCCAGCAAAATGAAGTGCGGCTCAACAAAGTGCAGCTCAGTTTCGCGTCCTTTGCCCAAACGATATAAAAAAATAACCTCCCCTACCGGAGCTTCCCCCACCATGCCGCTGTCTAGTCGGTATCAGTTGCACGTAGTTCACAGCATGGCCGTGCACGCGAGCGCTCGCCGTATGTACCACAGTCGATGAGATCGAAGGAATACCTATACCGGAAAGGGTTGAAAGACGTTGATTGCCTTGTGGCTAGACACGTATGTTTATCATACAATAGCCGGGAATAGTCAATAGGCAATATCAATCAATAGTCATTAGTCGGGGACACTAGTGCTAACTGGGGATCTACCATACGCCAAGCATCTTAGCCACATCACACCACACATACTAGATATTTTCTGAAATATTTGAGTTCTTATCCAAATTGCTAACCAGAAAAATTAATAAAAGAAAACAAATACAATAAATAGAGTAGCTCAGTAAATTTCCAGTCGTTATATTCGGTTTCTTCCTCACTAGCGAGCAAAAATATATATTTGACCGGTGCTTTACATACCAATAGCAATCGTGAAAAGAATTGAGCAAAGATGTCACCACACGTATCAAAGATTTCTATATCCCTCCCCTGCAGTGCTCACATCTCACCAGCAGTGAGATTTAAAAAAGTGGTCTCGACATCACACCGTAGTGATTGATGTGCGAGGCGAGCGAAGCGAGCGAAGCGAAGTCTTCAATTTCACTACTGCTTAAAAAAGCACTTGTGTGTGTGTGTTTTTTTTGTTTTTTTGTTTTTTTTGGTTTGTATGTGTGTTTGCGCGCGCTCTACAGGCCAAACGCCTGCGTCGGTTGCGATGAAATTTTCAGGGTGTCTACTTTTGTTCTCAACTTAGACCCCCTGCGTTTTTCAAGAAAATCCTCCATACCTCTCCCCTTCAAGGCAGAAAAAAGAGCAATATTCGACAATTGGGAAAGTTTGAAAAAGTACGGGAATATATTTAAAAGTGCATATTGTTTTCAAATTTTCCCAATTTCGATTCCCTCACGAAAATGCCATAACTATCCCAGAGCTGGACCTGACCTGGACCAAGGTCTCAGACCTGAACCAAGTCTGATTCATATCTGGGATTTGTCCCTGTAATGTTTCCAGATCTGGGTTGAGCATGGGACCAAATTATGGTTTTTATTCCAGACACGGCACAGGTCTGGGCCTGATCAAAAGTTTTCCAGATCAGGTCCATCATTTATTCACATAGTAAAATACCGTATGTCACTAGAGCGCGCTGATGCTCGCTAAAGTCTTAACACTCAATACCATTCAAGTACCACGGATTGGTATGTCAGGAGAGCCTGAAAGAGTTCGGCGCTCTAGTTATTGGATGGTGGTGTCTTTGTGGGTCTTGTCCTCCTGTGCGGGGCGGTGCGCATAGTGCTCGTATTTTCTTGCTGTGTTGTGTTGTGTTATGCTGGGTTTGTGCTGTATTATGTATTTTTCTGATGGTTGTGTTGTCCTATACTGTTTTAGATTATGGTAGTGTCTTTGTGGGTCTTACCCTTGTGTGCGGGGCAGTGCGCATCGTACTCTTATTTGCTTGCTGTACATATAACTGTCTTCAAGTTGAAAATAAAAAAAACAATTTAAAGATGTGAAAGATGTCTCAAGAGACACAAGTCATAATAATACTTGTGTCAAATTATGATAAGAGCATGCGCAGAGGGGTTCTTGATGTTAAATCAAGTTAAAATTTGCCCAGCTTATACAGTTCACCATCGTAGTGAGCCGTTTTATATCATATTTTGGAATATTTATTTGCCGCAAAAAAGGAACGCATACACATTTTTTATGAGCTGTGTCATACTTCCCCACATTTCCAGACCTGGCCCAAGTAAGTCAACCTGATTTGGGCCAGGTCTGGAATAAAAGGCCTGGTCCAGATCCGGTCCAGGTCCGGTCCAGATCTGGACCGGTGTTCCAATTTTGGACCCGGTTGAACCTTGTCCAGATCTGGAAATTTCTGAGATTTTAGATCTGGACCGGACCAAACATTTTCGTAAGGGTTGTTGTCTTTAGAAACCATCGAAACCAAACCGAAACATCATACCAGACTTTTTGACTTGAAGTTTACTTCAAGATTTGACAGATATTAGAAATTTTGTCAATTTCGTGCACGCAAGTTTTTGAAAGTAAGTCCGCGGCAGAAATATATCCCCAACCTAACAAAAACCCTTGGCATGAGTTACATTTATCAATATATTTTTGATGAGCGTAGCGAGCGAAGAGAAATCATCAATTTCACTACTGCTAAAAAAACACTTGGTGTGTGTTTGTTTGTTTGTTTTTTTTGTATGTGTGTTTGCGCGCGCTCTACAGGCCAAACGCCTGCTTCGAGTGGGATGAAATTTTCAGGGTGTCTACTTTTGTTCTCAACTTAGACCCCCTGCGTTTTTCAAGAAAATCCTCCACACCCTTCACTTTCAAAGCAGAAAAAAGAGCAAAATTCGACAATTGGGCATGTTTGGAAAAGTACGGAAATTTATTTTAAAGTGCGTATTTTTTCAAATGTTCCCAATGTCGATTTGCCTTTAGAAACCATCGAAACCAAATCGAAACATCACACCAGATTTTCCCCAATAAAAACCAACCCAATAAAACCCAATAAAAACCCTTGGGCATGAGTTACATCTATGTATTAACATGCACATTGCTTTATGACCTCAAAATGAGCATATTTCCGCTACCCTACAGCTCGGACAGAAACAAAGAAAGGCCAGAATCGCTTACAATTTCTAGTGATCAGAATTTTCGAAAAAGCTATGGTCCGGCTTGCTGCTCCATGATTTAGGCTTTTTGCCTCAATCTTTTTATGCGCTATATACAAACCGCTACGCTCATCTTCAACGCAACACAAATTGCGTTCGCCCTAGTAACATTAATCATCGTTTCATTTGTATCCTGTTGACTTGGGTGATGGATTGTCGTTGTAGACCTTCCAAACAAATTTATTTATCTTTAATGGTCCGGCTTGCTGCTCCATGATTATCATACGCTTTTTGTTTTAATCTTTTTATGCGCTTTATACAAACCGCAACGCTCATCTGCAACGCCACACAAATTGCGTCCGCCCTAGTAAGAAATGAGCGTAGCGAGCGAAGCAAAATCATTAATTTCATTACTGCTAAAAAATCACTTGTGTGTGTTTGTTTGTTTTTTTGTTTGTTTTTTTGTATGTGTGTTTGCGTGCGCTCTACAGACCAAACGCCTGCGTCGATTGCGATGGAATTTTCAGGGAGTCTACTTTTGTTCTCAACTTAGACCCCCTGTGTTTTTCAAGAAAATCCTCAATACCACTCCCCTTCAAATCAGAAAAAAGAGCAATATTCGGCAATTGAGAAAGTTTGGGAAAAGTACGGAAATTTATTTAAAAGTGCGTATTGTTAGCAAATTTCCCCAAGTTCTATTGTTTGCTTTAGAAACCATCGAAACATCGAAATTTCGTGCAGGCAAGTTTTTGAAAGTAAGTCCGCGGCAGAAATATATCCCCAACCTAATAAAAACCCTTTAAAGGGGGACACAACTCGTTTTTCGACTTTCCGGCTTCAGAAAGGCAGTTTCCAGGCGAAAACAATGGTACCCATGATCTTTTGCGCCGCTCAGCGTATACTCGCCCGCAGCGCTTTGAAAAGAATGCATGACGTCGACAGATCCCAGACAGCGACTCGCTACGCGCGCTACAGCAGGCAGCAGCCTCAGTCTGTCACTTGCAATGATGCAAATCGGCTGCTAATTGGACTAAATATGGTATTTTGCTCGGTCTTCGGATGCAGTAACTCTCACAAAACTGATCCAAAGATATCTTTTTATTCGTTTCCATCCCGCGATAGATCGCCGAATCGGTTTGCTATTTGGCTCGAGAGGTCGCACCGTAAAAACTTTGTGCCCGGGCCGGGAGCCCGCGTGTGTCAAGTGCACTTCAAAGAGAGCGATTTGGACGAGTCTGATCTAATGAGACATCGTCTTTTAGAGAATCAAAAAGTAATTATAAATCTGAAACGCAGTGCAGTGCCTTCGTTGCATTACGAAATGATGCCGTTCTGCAGTCGACTCCACCGTCAGTGCGGGAACGTAGATACGGCAACACGATACGGCTCGATTTTCCGAGGGTGTTGTTTGCAGATATCCAAATTACGAATTGTTTGTATGCCAAGTAACGCCAAGAGTTGTTCGGTAAATTCTCTGCTGTCAATGTTTTTCTTTTTCTGCTATTGCTTGTTTTACGAATGGTTTGATGTCGCAGTAGATTCAACGCATCACTGTCAATAATTAAATTTTGAAAAGATCGATGCTCGGTTATACACGTGTGTCCCTCCCTAACTTTACGCACTGACTCGGCTTCAGAGCAACACAAGCTTTCGTGATCAGTGGGCATGGACAAACAACGATTACAAGTACACCAACTATTATTGTCTTTTCGTCCCAATAAAACGTCAACAGATAACCCGGCGCGAACTTCTTGTACTAATGATATATTCTCGATTTCATCGTCAGAATATTCGGGTTCAAATTGGTACGGCTGTATTACTTCTTCTGCCATGACTACACAGGATACTACGTGTGAACAAATCTAAATCTTTGTTTCTACTGAGCTAGGACATTTTTTCATGAAGTTGACTCGGCAAATCTATTTTTGGCTCTCGCGTTATAGTCATTCATCGAACCACTTAGGAACTCTACTCTCCGCGACCACCAAGCTCGCTCATAAGAGCTATAGCTGGCGCAGCGGCAGCCGCGCGCTGCCGAGTCAGCCGCATGGCGATCTAATGACGTCGCGCGTAGGCTGCGCGCACAAGTAAAGTGTCAAATTTTGGTATATAGGATTTTTTTTTCACAGTTTCACAGATGAGAAACCTTATTTTAGCAACGGATAAATGCTTACCCTTAAAAACCCAACCCCTAACGGACTTGTTTTTTGCATCTTTAAGCATGAGTAACATCTATAAATTTACATGCACATTGCTAAATGACCTCAAAATGAGCATATTTCCGCTACCCGACAGCTCGGACAGAAACAAAGAAAGGTCAGAATCGTTTACATTTTCAAGTGATCAGAATTTTTGAGAATGCAATGGTCTGGCTTGCTGGTCCATGATTACCATCCGCTTTTTGCTAAATATTTTTATGCGCTATATACAAACTGCTACGCCCATCTTCAACGCAACACAAATTGCGTCCGCGAAGCCCTAGTTTTTAGACATGACAGATAATTTTATGACGTACCTACACTGAAAGGAAACCTTTAACCTATTTTTGTCTTATCGATGGGCTGCTGAATCAGATTATGATTGCAGAATGAGCCCGGGCTAGGGCATGTGTTGTACTTTTCTGTTAATGGCTTTTTGATGAGCGTAGCGAGCGAAGCGAGCGAAGCGAAATCATCAATTTCACTACTGCTAAAAAAAACACTTGGTGTGTGTTTGTATGTGTGTTTGCGCGCGCTCTACAGGCCAAACGCCTGCTTCGAGTGGGATGAAATTTTCAGGGTGTCTACTTTTGTTCTCAACTTAGACCCCCTACGTTTTTCAAGAAAATCCTCCACACCCTTCACTTTCAAAGCAGAAAAAATAGCAAAATTCGACAATTGGGCATGTTTGGAAAAGTACGGAAATTTATTTAAAAGTGCGTATTTTTTTCAAATGTTCCCAATTTCGATTTGCCTTTAGAAACCATCGAAACCGAATCGAAACATCACACCAGATTTTTTCCAATAAAAACCAACCCAATAAAACCCAATAAAAACCCTTGGGCATGAGTTACATCTATGTATTAACATGCACAATGCTCAATGATCTCAAAATGAGCATATTTCCGTTACCCGACAGCTCGGACAGGAACAAAGAAAGGTCAGAATCGTTTACATTTCAAGTGATCAGAATTTTTGAGAAAGCATTGGTCCGGCTTGCTGCTCCAATGTTTTGCATAGGCTTCTCGCCTTAATCTTTTTTTGCGCTATATACAAACCGCTACGCTCATCTTCAACGCAACACAAATTGCGTTCGCCCTAGTAATATGAAATATAAACTAGGGCGAACGCAATTTGTGTTGCGTTGAAGATGAGCGTAGCGGTTTGTATATAGTGCACAAAAAGATTAAGGCAAGAAGCCTATGCAAATCATGGAGCAGCAAGCCGGACCAATGCTTTCTCAAAAATTCTGATCACTTGAAAATGTAAACGATTCTGACCTTTCTTTGTTTTTGTCCGAGCTGTCGGGTATCGGAAATATGCTCATTTTGAGATTATTGAGCATTGTGCATGTTAATACATAGATAACTCATGCCCAAGGGTTTTTATTGGGTTTTATTGGGTTGGTTTTTATTGGGAAAAATCTGGTGTGATGTTTCGATTTGGTTTCGATGGTTTCTAGAGACAACAATCAAAATTGGGAAAATTTGAAAAAAAATACGCACTTCTAAATAAATTTCCGTACTTTTCCAAACTTGCCCAATTGTCGAATTTGCTCTTTTTTCTGCTTTGAAAGTGAAGGGTGTGGCGGATTTTCTTGAAAAACGCAGGGGGTCTAAGTTGAGAACAAAAGTAGACACCCTGAAATCTTAAATGATTGATGCATTTGATGAAAATTGATGAAATTGATGATTTCGCTTCGCTCGCTACGCTCATCAAATATTCTGAGAATTGAGCATTATCATCAGACACCCCCCCCCCCCCCCCCCCCCCCCCCCCACCAGCGTTTCTGATTGGCCCCACCTAATCTGGGACACTTTGCACGCCATGATGAACAGCAACATATACAAAAGAAGGCGTAAAGTTGGAGAACACCTATAGTTTTCAAATCCCCGCAATTTGAATTACTGTTTTGTGAAGTTTTATCCTATAGCCAATATATAGAACGTTCCCTAGTGATGAAGGAACACTTCAATAGTTTCTAGATTCCTTAGAAATAAATGTACATTTTGAAGCTTTGAACATGTCAAAAAGAAATATTTGATCCAATAGTTGATGATTTTATTTCATAACGTGCAGCTGACGCTGTGAAAAGATGATAATACGCTGCTAAACTTTTTTCAAAAGCGTATAAATATCAATGGGCAGGAACTTAAATGCATAATATTTGTGAGATTTTAAACGGCATATTCATATAGCGCATGAAAACGGGAAATAAAATTGACCTTCCAGGCTTGGTGAAATGTTCCCTTGCCTGGCCAGCTGTTTACAAAGCACAGTTTAGTACTTACACAGGGCTTCGCGAACGCAATTTGTGTTGCGTTGAAGATGAGCGTAGGTAGCGGTTTGTATACAGCAGATAAAAAGGTGGAGGCCGAAGGCCTATGAAAACCATGGAGCACCAAGTCAGACAATTGCCCTCTCGAAAACTCTGATCACTCGAAATTTTAGACGATTATGAAATTCCTTTGTTTCTCTCTAAACCTGTCAGATAGCCAAAATGTGCTTATATATATATATATATATATATATATATATATATATATATATATATATATATATATATATATATATATATATATATATATATATATATATATATATGGGATTCATTTTAAACGGTTAATGCTACGAAGTTTATAGTTATATATTTTTTTATTTATATAGCCAACGTTTCGCCAAGTCTCCTCTTGGCTTTATCAAGGCACAAGTGCAACCAATGTACAGAAAAATGATTTTTTATAAAACAGTAGACAAAAACGAAATGTTATAAAACTGAAGCCTCATGGAAAAAGAAAATGTGATACAAAGCAAATGGAAACCTGAAATATATATATATATATATATATATATATATATATATATATATATATATATATATATATATATATATATATATATATATATATATATATATATATATATATATATATATATATATATATATATATATATATGGAATGGCGAAGTGTTTCAGAGCCGCAAATTGATGGTTTAGTGTAGTACGGTTTTGCTCTGTTTGAAAAGACTTTCGGTCCTAAAAAGGACCTTTGTCTTTGACCTTGACAAAGGTCCTTTTTAGGACCGAAAGTCTTTTCAAACAGAGCAAAACCGTACTACACTAAACCATATATATATATATATATATATATATATATCCCGCCGACGAAGTTGGCGGGAGAGCACCGCTGCCTGGCCGGGAGGCAGTCACTCGGGCCGAGTCGGTATACGAAAACGACAGAGTCATATATATATATATATATATATATATATATATATATATATATATATATATATATATATATATATATATATATATATATATATACATATACATATTGGTTTATAATAGTTTTATAGGCTGGGAGAACTCACTACTTTGCCATTACTTATGGCTGACCAAAAATTGAATTTACTGAACCAATACATATTCCCCACTTTAGTATACCCTCTTCAAAATGCACCAATGTAAAAATTACCTATATCCTTTCTCGAAGATCTCGACAAATTAATAAAAAGCAGTATCAAAGAAATTATAGCTCTCCCATTTGATACCCCTGATGCCATGTTGTATACGGCCTGAAAGCACAAAGGATTAAACGTATTCAGATCTCAATGGGAAGCATATATTCAGAAATACGACATCTGTAACCTCCCCGAGAAAGCTAGCAACCCCTATGTTCTTAGTACAAAAGACCTTGATATGGAAAGAAATAAATGTCTGGAGTCCTAGTCTTGAAATCTTCGCTTTGAAAACGAAAACGATCTGAAAAAGAAGTTCGAAAACGAAGGTGTTTTCCACATCCTGTTTGTTGGTAGTCTTGAGTTAGCGTTTCAAAAGCGCACTACGTTTTCGTTTTCGAATTTCGTTTTCATTTCGTTTTCGGTTTCCCTCCCCTCATTTTTCCCTCGACCAATCATAAGCTTTAGTTTCGTCACCAATTCGTCAAGCAGCGCCAGGATGAACTACCTTGCCTTGCAAGATCAAGCCTCGTCTTGCCTTGGCTGGATGGTCAATTCACTAATTTTGCTTTTTTAATATAGATATCAATGTCAGATCGGTTTGAAAAAGCTGAACTCATTAGATCGTGGCGTTTGCTATCTAAATTGTCCAAAATATTTGAAATACGTTTAGCAGTGGTAAAATGCATAAGGCCCCGGATTTGAAAAGTGCAAACGGACATGGCTACAGTGTTGCATGCAACACTCGATTTTATTATAGAGTAATGTTAAGATATCAGTCTCACTTTTTTCTACATAATATTATCATTACTGTGTTAACAATATGACCGGTGCATTAAGATTCAATGACTGGATCAAGGGCAATGGTGTTTAAAGCAAAGGGATCTAGATAACACAGGATGATCACTTTTTTCTACATACCTACCAATTATCACTACTGTGTGATGTCGAGATCACTTGCATTTTTATCTCGCTGCTGGTCAACCGTCCAGGACCCATATTCTGTAACTTTTCCCAAGTGAGATGACAAGAAATGAGAGTGACAACTTTAAGTTCGCCTATGTTTTCATATGGAACAAATGAAGGTTCTCGCTCTCATTTCATTTCATCTGAACGCACTGGTCAAATATGTATTTTTTGCTCGCTGGTGAGGAAGAAACCGAATTTAAAGACTGGCAATTTACTGAGCTACTTATTTATTCTATTTGTTTTCTTTTGTCAATTTTTCTGGCTAACAATTTGGACCAGAACTCAAAAATTTGAAAAAATATCAAATATGTGTGGTATGATGTGGCAAAGATGCTTGGCGTGTGGTAGATCCCCAGTTGGCACCAGTTTCCCCGACTTTTGCCTAATGAATTATATTGCCTATTGACTATTCCCGACTATTGTATGATAAAGATACATATCTAGCCACAAGGCAATCAACGTCTTTCAACCCCTTCCAGTATAGGCATTTTTTTGATCTCATCGCCTGAGTGTGGCGAATCTGTACAGTGATCGCTCGTGTGCACGGCCATTCTGTGAACTATGTACAGCTGTTACCGACCAGCCAGCGGCATGGTGGGGGAAGCTCAGGTAGGGGAGGTCCACGTTTTGAGCTGAGGAATATTCAGCCGCAGAATATAAACTGTGTATCGTTTGGGGAAAGGATGCGAAACTGAACCGCACTTTGTTGAGCCGCACTTTATTTTGTTGGAAGTTAAGCCGCAGTATGTTGGGCCGCACAATATCACCCTTGTAATATGTTGATTTAATGTCGTTAGCTAGGCTGCAGTTTATTGCACCGCAGCATATTGAGCCGCACAATGTGCTTGTTTAGATGTTGCCTTTTTTGGGCCGCTGAATATTCAGCCGCAGTTTAGTAACGCTGAGCCGCACTTTATTGAGCCGTAGTTTGTGGTTTCCCTACAAGTAAGTATACAAGTTTTTTTTGTATACGAGTTGACGCATTCCCGAAGCGCGCACACTTTTAAGTGTGCGAATAGGCCCCAAGTGAATTATTCGCACAAGTTTAGGTGTGCGAATAGAAACTTGGTTCCCATAATATTCGTAACATCAAAATAGGAAAGCCCATTTTCGAAAATTGTATGTAGGTACAGTACACAAGACTTTAAGTTTAACCATTGAATTTATAGGGTTATAAATTCAATTGATTAACTTATTAGGGTAGGTTAGATCAGATCAGACAACCGACTGGTTTCTAAATTCTAGCTACGCTGCACTACGCAGCTGCCTGTCCGCCGAGAGCATTTCGTGCCGCCATATTTTGGCCGGCAGGCCATGTAAAGAACCACATCTATTGGCAAAATATCGAACTTTGATCGAATTAAAACGCCCTCGAGCTTTGAAAAACTGTATGCTTTTGATATTTGAGGCAGTATTTAGGTATTTTGAAGAGATCAAATACCTACCGTTTTACCTATATTGAGATTATCGTGGGCGTAAAATGATTTTATTATGACAAACTGAAACGTTTTGACGAGCACTGATTGACTGATTTCCCAATTTTCAAATATTACTCTTTTTTCTGCTTTGAAGGGAAGGGGTATTGAGGATTTTCTTGAAAAACGCAGGAGGTCTAAGTTGTGAACAAAAGTAGACACCCTGAAAACTTAATCGCAATCGACGCAGGCGTTTGGTCTGTGAGCGCTTCGCTCGCTACGCTCATCAATTCAAGTTTGAAAAACTCATGGCTGGCGTTATTCGGCCACATGGGAGCCGCGTTGTTTTCCGTGCGAATAGCCAATTCGAAAACTCATAGCCGAAAAATGAAAATACTCTTCTGAACGGGACAATGGTGGTTCACGCGGAATCTTATTTTGAGACTAGCGCTATGCAAGTTGTTGGGTATGCAGTGTACCATGATGAATTCGGATAATTGGGCATGAAAGAACGACACGAGCTAAGCAAATAGTAGCTATTTATTCGGAGCCGGCTCTTTGCAACCGGACACCAAGGAGGCAGACAAGTGACTGGCTGTTGGCGGCATTCACTGGTGCCAACATGATCAGGAAAAATAATTGATAGTGGTTCAGGCAGGTTTGCCACTACACTACATCTCCCCCACACCTAATGGGTACACAAATATCATACGCGTACATGTTACAAGAAGATCAAAAACAACAATATGATAATAATACAGTTACAAATCAAATAACTTCTTCGGTTTACGTTCCCTGATTGGGTAACGCCTAGACGTATTCACAGGCGATACAGGTTCAGCGTCATTGACCTCTAGGGTGACAGGTGATGGCACTGTCCGTGGTGTGACACTTGCGGGGCTTTCTGCAGGCGGAACTTCCGTCACCTTGTCAGCCTCTACATTAACATTGTCAATTTCTTCAATAACATCTGATAATGGCTCACGCTCCCCCTCAACAAAATCGTGCATAGCACTGCTACAATTTTAAATTGTAGTAGTTGATCAATGTGCCTTTTCCATACAATTCCACATACACGCACTTCATATGTCACAGGGGTCACCTTGTGGATGGTTCGTTGAACCCAAATAACCTTCCCACTGCTATACTCTGCTACCAATACTTGATCGTTGAGAGCAAACTTTACATATATGGACCCACGGTCCAAGTTCGTTTGTTTATCTTGAGCAGCAGACACATGGTCTCGTAAATTGTAGGCCGTATGCAATCGAGTCGCGTGCGGAGTTGTCTCCCTAGGAACAGCTCAGAAGGACTTTTCTTAGTCGCACAATGGGGCGTATTTCTATATTGTAACAAAAACGTGGAGATTGCTAAATGTACATCTTTCCCTGACTTTACAGAGGCTTTCAACTTTGATTTAAAGGTTTTTACCGCATTTTCAGCTAGTCCGTTAGTGGACGTTAGTGGTTAGTGGTGGGCTGATCGTGTGTCTGATACCGTTCTTCTGTGCGAATTGTAGAAATTCTTTGGATGTGAATGGTGGACCATTATCCGTTACCAAGAGACGTGGCAACCCGAATTGTGCAAACCATGTTCGCAATTTGTGTATCGCATGCTTTGCTGCTGTAGAGGGGACTTCACAAACCTCTAACCACTTAGAGTAGGCATCAACTAAAATTAAATACAATTTACCTTCTACTGGACCAAGGTAATCTAAATGAACTCTATGAAATACATTCTTTGGGTATTCCCAAACATGTAACATACTATTATTATGTACACAAATTAGCCTCCCAAAAGTGTTGTCCATTCAATTCTCACCCTGTATGCAAATTACTTCTCCCAAATTTAATGGCCATTTAGCTCAGCGGTTAGAGCACCAGCCGCGAAAGTTGGGGACCCGGGTTCAAATCCCGGAATGGACAACACTTTTGGGAGGCTAATTTGTGTACATAATAATAAAATGAATAGCCAATTACGAGCTTTCGTAATTTAAATAAGATTAAAAGAGAATTCAACGCATCCAACGTTAATTTGGAGTTACTCGAGGTTGAATGTAAAATGTGGTTGCAGTATAGCATCACGCGGTACCAGAGCCACTATGAGTATTCGTAGACTCTGGACCATACCCCCCTGGGGACATTCAATTCTCACCCTGTATGCAAATTACTTCTCCCAAATTTAATGGCCATTTAGCTCAGCGGTTAGAGCACCAGCCGCGAAAGTTGGGGACCCGGGTTCAAATCCCGGAATGGACAACACTTTTGGGAGGCTAATTTGTGTACATAATAATAAAATGAATAGCCAATTTAAATAAGATTAAAAGAGAATGTAACATACTTTTAGGAGGGGCACTGCGTTGTGCTTGACAGTGTACACAATTTGCAGCTAGCCGTTCTATGTCAGAATGTATTCCTGGCCACCACATGTATGACCTAGCCATGGATTTCATCTTGACTATACCTAGATGGCTATCGTGTACCTCAGCCAACAATTTACTTTGACAAGCTGAAGGAATCACAACACGGTAACCGTACATCACGCAACCCTGTTCCAATGACAATTCAAGTCGCTTGTTGGAAAATGGTTTCAATTCTTGGGTGAGGTTATTTGCATTAGGCCACCCCAACATAAGGTACTTCGTTACGTCGCGAAGAACTGTATCGCGTTGTGTCTCCTTTCGGATGTCTTGACATTTAATTGGTATGTCGGCTTCCTCGATATATCGCAGGTATGACATTCCAGGCCCATGATTACAATCAGTTGTAGGATCAGACAATCGGGAAAATACATCTGCCCAGTTCCGTTCCGATTTAACATACTTGATATCATATTCAAAGCCTGCAAAGAACGCTGCATACCTCTGCAACCTATTGGCTGCCATGTGGGGTATGCCTTTTTTAGGATCAAAAATGGCTGTCAATGGCATCATGTCGGTCTCCAGGATAAATCGTTTTCCCTTTCAGTATTGGTAAAAATTTTTTACTCACCAATGCAATCCCAAAGCTTCCTTGTCGAGCTGAGAGTAGTTCTTCTCGTGCACATTCAAAGTTCGCGATGCAAACGCTATGGGACGTTCCGTGTTAACTGACATGACATGAAAAAGTACGGCACCTAGCCCGTATGCACTGGCGTCGGTAACCAACTTAATCGGTAAACTCTCATCATAATGCGTAAGCACTTTAGGTGACATTAAGAGACCCTTTAGGCTGTCGAATGCTTCCGACACGCACTGTCAAAGCAGAATTTTTGCTTAGCTTTTAACAGCTTATGCAAAGGCGTTAGAATTGAAGAGAGATTGGGCAAAAATTTCGAGTAATACTCTATTAACCCGAGTATAGAGCGTAGCCGTGTTACATTTGTGGGGTAAGGGGCATTTCGAATGGCTGCCACCTTATCTGGATCAGTATGTAACCCTTGGGCATCTAGGATATGACCCGAGTAGGCAATTTTAGTTTGGAAAAATTGACACTTTGCTCTGTTAACACGCCAACCACTGGTTTGTATGCGTGTAAGGACGGCTTCGAGTCGCTTAGTATGCTCCTCTATCGTTGCACCCGTGATTAATATATCGTCGAAGTAGACTATGACTCCATCTAATCCTTGTACAGTCTGTTCAATTTCTCGTAAGAAGAGCCCCGGGCCTGAGGCGATACTGTAAGGAATTCGGGTGTACCTGAGTAGGCCTTTATGCGTATTAATCGTACAATACTGTCGAGGCTCAGTATCAAGCAGAATTTGTTTGTACGCATGAGCGAGATCGATTTTGGTGAAATATTTACCCCCTGATAAGGACGAGAATAAGTCCTCAATCTTCGGTACGGGATACCTATCGACTTCAAGAGAAGGATTGAGTGTGAGCTTATAGTCGCCACAGATCCTAAACGATCCATCTTTCTTAGCTATGGGTACAATAGGTGTTCCCCATTCGGACCTTTCGACTGGCTCTAAAATGCCACACTGTTGTAGCTTATCCAGCTCCTTTTCCACCTTCGCCTTCAGGGCAAATGGGAGTTGTCGCGACTTGAGAAACTTAGGATTGCATTCCCCTTTAACATGAAGTTTGACTGGGCCCTTTGTATAAGTGCCTAGTTGGTCAGAGAAAACATCAGGAAATTTGGCAATAAGCTGATCTACTTCCGTATCCAAACTAACATATTGAAGCGGGAGGGTAATGTCAAGATTTACCAACCACTCGCGCCCTCGAATAGGCGGTCCACCGCCTGGCAGAACATAGAGCTGTAGCTCTTGAGCCGGTTGTCCCTTGACTGACACCGCCACATTAAGAACGCCACGCGGCACAATTTCTGATCCCGTGTAGGTACGTAAAACTAAACGGGTCTTATGCAGCTTTACATGGTAGAAATGTTTACGGTAAAACATATTTGAAATTGCAGACTCACAGAACCTGTATCTAACTCCATAGCAACAGGCTGATTAGCTACCTGTACTTCGTACTGTAATGCCTTAGCTCTTAACATTTGACATGGCACTTGCTTGACACGTAATGTAAACATAGGTTCTTCATCACTACTATAATTATTGTAGCTACACTCAGGGTCCTCAGAGAGGAATGTGACATTTAACCCCTTAGAATGTTTACAAACTTTACTCAGGTGGCCTACCCTGCCACACGAGCTACACTTTGAAGTCTTGAACTTGCAGTCGGGTCGAAGGTGTCCTGTACTGCCACTTGAATAGCAGCGGTACGTTCTGTCCTCTGGGGCAGAGCGAGCAGAAGGTGCCCAGGACTTCGCCGAAACTGTTGGTTGAGGCGAGGGCTGGTCGGGCAGGCGACGCTGACGCTGGTCGCTCGGAGTCGTGCGCTGTTGCAAGTGATTGCAAGGCTGCCGTTCCCGTCCGACTTCAGACGCGTGGCGACGCGCCGACTCAATCGCCTTCGCTGCCTTGACGACTTCGTCAAAAGATGGGTCGTCTTTTTCTAGCAAACGTTCTCGTATAAGGGAGCTACTTAAGCCACACACGAACCGATCACGCATTGCTGGCTTTAAGTTGGCCTCGAAAGCACAATGATGTGTCGCCGCTTGTATGCGGGCCGCAAAATCCGCCACACCTTCGTGACTTGCCTGTACGATTTGATGAAATTTATAACGTTCGGCAATCACCGATGGTTTCGGATACAAATGTTCTTTTAACAAAACCACATGCTGGTTGTACGTCTTACTGGATGGTTTGTCGGGCTCACACAAGCCTTCTAGCAATTTGTAGGTTTTGACCCCAAGGACTGTCAGCAACGTGCAGCCTTTTAGGACGTCGAGAATTGCATTGCAGCGGTAGAAATGATCGTATCGGTCAAAATACGATTGCCAGTATTCTTCGTCTGGGTCAAATGCGTTCATTTGCCCAATGGTGGCCATTGCAGTCACGAATGTTACGCGCACACGACGATGTCAGAATCCACGAAAAACGTGGTCGAAAGTTCGAGTCACAATGTCTTCAATGACTCACTGTATCCTCGTCGCCTCGTTGGGTATGCAGTGTACCATGATGAATTCGGATAATTAGGCATGAAAGAACGACACGAGCTAAACAAATCGTAGCTATTTATTCGGAGCCGGCTCTTTGCAACCGGACACCAAGGAGGCAGACAAGTGACTGGCTGTTGGCGGCATTCACTGGTGCCAACATGATCAGGACAAGTAATTGTTAGTGGTTCAGGCAGGTTTGCCAACTACACATACACTACACAAATAATCTTACATTTTTTCAAAAAATATTTTGCACGAAACATTATACCAGGTTTCACTTCTTTTAGTGTTTTTCTTCGTCCATTACGTTGTTTTAAAAGACGATAATATAGGTAGGTATATTTTATTATTATGTACACAAATTAGCCTCCCAAAAATGTTACCCATTCCGGGATTTGAACCCGGGTCCCCAACTTTCGCGGCTGGTGCTCTAACCAGCTGAGCTAAACGGGCCATGAAATTTGGGAGAAGTAATTTGCATACAGGGTGAGAATTGAATGTCCCCAGGGGGGTATGGTCCAGAGTCTACGAATACTCATAGTGGCTCTGGTACCGCGTGATGCTATACTGCAACCACATTTTACATTCAACCTCGAGTAACTCCAATTTAACGTTGGATGCGTTGAATTCTCTTTTAATCTTATTTAAATTACGAAAGCTCGTAATTGGCTATTCATTTTATTATTATGTACACAAATTAGCCTCCCAAAAATGTTACCCATTCCGGGATTTGAACCCGGGTCCCCAACTTTCGCGGCTGGTGCTCTAACCAGCTGAGCTAAACGGGCCATGAAATTTGGGAGAAGTAATTTGCATACAGGGTGAGAATTGAATGTCCCCAGGGGGGTATGGTCCAGAGTCTACGAATACTCATAAATACTCATAAATACTCATAAAGTTGGGGACCCGGGTTCAAATCCCGGAATGGGTAACATTTTTGGGAGGCTAATTTGTGTACATAATAATAAAATGAATAGCCAATTACGAGCTTTCGTAATTTAAATAAGATTAATAGGTAGGTATATGTTTCTATACCAAGAGAAATACTAAGATTACCAATACAATACGAAAAGACCAAAATTGAAAATTTCAAGCAACATATTTGGAAAATAAGCGCCAGTCAGGGTATGGTCATTTTTGGCATATCAACTATCGCAAATCGGCAAATTTGGAACTAACTTTTGAGATTTGCCGACAAGAGTCCAATGTTAATTTAATTTGGCGGACATGGCATGTGCTGACCAGTGCAATGCCGTTCGAATCCAGTCGGTGGTGTATAGAGCACCTGCAACAGCAGCCTTTCTAAACTCACTGGTGGACAACCTCAATGTTATTTTCCATTTAAAAACAAACGCAAGTAAGACAACATGTGTGTTGCATTGCAGGTGGTCTATTGAGCTCATAGGCAGATGTGTATTATTATATACCTATATAATTATATAGGATGGTAGGTAGGTAGGTAGGTAGGTACCTCGTTGAGAAGCGGCAGCCGATCCCCGCACTCGTTGTCGGGCTGCGTAGGGTCCTTGTCTAGCGCCGTGTGGTTGACCATGGCGACGATGGCCACCGACATGTTGGTGCGCATGATGTAGGCGTTGGCCATGCCCAGGAACAGCATGAACGTCAGCACGTGCCTCACCCCAAAGCATCCTGTGGCCGAGAGGCACACAAGAAAGCTTCATTTAACGGCTGGCATGCCAAATACAGACGAAGCCACCCGCCTCGAGAGCAAGCTGGGACGCCGAATAGGATCGCCTGGAATTAGGTCATCTAGCTCTTATTTTGTCGTCTGAAAGGAAGCCATCTGCGAGATAATTTCATTCGAGATCATTCGATATCATTCGAGATTACGTTATAATAACCCAGTAATGTGAAAGTAAAGTAGGTCCGGTGGACGAACGCCGGTGTTCGGTGGACGAACGGATCGTGTTCCGGTGGACGAACGCCAACTCGGTGGATGACTTTAATCCAGAGGGACAAAGTAATCGAGTAAGTCGCGAAACGTGGTGACTAGTGGTGAACATTGGATGACCTTATTCCGGTGGAAGGTCACCTGATTAGACGACGTTGGTCCTGTGGAAATAAAAGTCCGACCGTGTCCCCAAGTGGGTTCGCGGGTGGTGAGGCCACCGTCGCAAGGAGACTCGTCGGCGACCGGAGAAATTGAGTTTCAAATGACACAGATGGCCTTCTTCCAAACGGCAAAATAAGAGCTAGATGAGTCACCTAGATCTTATTTTGCCTAATTTTGACCTAATTCCAGGTTTCTCGGGGACGCGGGACCCCGAGAGCAAGTATATACACGTTGACGTATCGTACCTCAGACTCGCCGGCTGGTTTCGATTTACAATTATTAAGAGGGTTGTAGACAAGGCTTATTGAACCTATAACGAGCAATCTACGGGAAAAATTGCTTATTTAACAATCACACCTGACAGTTAACATCATTTTAAAGAAAATTATATTAAGAAACCAAGATCTCACTGAGATAAACACAATTAAACTTATGTATCTAGCGGCAATTAAATGAGGATAATGGCTGAAAATGGGGAAACCAAAATTATACACCACCTAGCTGGCACCTTGCTCTTTGTCACTGTCAAAAAAAAATATTCATTTTTAACTAAGGGCTGTGTCCTGGAATTATTTTTGTCACCCTCTGCATTTTTTGGGGTCAAAAAAGACGCCTCGCAGGAGAATTTTGATTGCAGCACGACTTGTCAAATGTTCCGGTTAGTAAGTGGTCCAATTTTCAATTGTCTACCAACAGTAGTTTGGGCAATATAATTGCCGTTGTGTTTAACCCGTAAAACGCTATCCCTAGCTGACATGGATACCTTAGTCTAGAATGTGTCTTGACGGCCGAGCACTACGAGCTCGAATCTTATCGCAACTGATGTAATCTGCATACAAAAATATGCTCGTAAAACACAGAGGATTATAGCAGCCGAGATTGTTTTGAAAATTAGTGAATCAATCGCAGCCTTTTGCGCGTCTCCTATTCAATCTAGAGATGCGATTCAAGCTGACATCTGATCAGTTTTCAGAGAGGAATCGATTGGTGTTATTGGGAATTTCGAATTCGAAAAACAAAACCAATTTTTATTATTTGAATTGAGATGTTTACTGTGGAAAAATTCAAAGAACTCGTAAAACTCTAATCTCTTATCCATTTGACATTTCCATAACCCACAACAACGTGGATTTTTTCCTTATTTATATTTTGTACATTGAGAGGGAAGATACCCGTTTATTTAAAAGTCTGTGCCGCTGTCTGTCTCGTACCTAAACAGCTCAGAGATATACAAGGAAAATGTGTACAATGTGAGCATATTTATGTCAAATTCTACATGTTTTAACTGAGGATGTTAATTGGTAGGTATAGTACATTCGCGAATAACTGGTCAAAACCACTTGAGATTTTGGTGTAGGAAGACGCAGGGGCGGACTGGCTCGAAAAAGCCCGGGGTGCTGTTGAAAATTTAGGCCCGCAAACTTTTAAAAGCATATACGAGTTGTTTTAGAGAGCGCAACCTAATCCAGCGAATACGCTATTTTTACACTTATTTTGTGTCTTTGTTATTACTGTAACCGTGCTATAACCAAAACTCCATTCACTATCAGTCTCCACCTTGCTGACAGTGTCACTGCCATTAGCGTAGCGAGGCGATGGAATAGCGTCACATGGAATAGCGTTACAATGCCCTAAACTGCTAAAAATAATGTGACGATGGTACGGTGGACGATCGTCACAATTCGGTGGGCTCTGAGAGGGGGGGAAAGGGTTGTGAAAATGGCATGGCACCATTTTCCGGGAGCCCAACTAGGGAAATGACTTCGGAAAAAGCCTGTGAAAATGGCAGGCTATAATTTCCCGGCAATTTCTGTACCGGTAAAATGTGACGATAATCCAGTGGACGATCGTCACATCCAAATGTGACGCTGTTCCGGTGGACTAAAGTCACATTCACAAATGTGACGCTGTTCCGCCCAAGGAGCTACGATTTTCAGCAGTTTCCGGAGCGGAGAAATGTGACGATAATCCGGTGGACGAACGTCACACTCAAATGTGACGGTTTTCCGGTGGGATATGGTCACATTGCCCGAATGTGACGATGTTCCGGTGGACTAGTGTCACATCGCATGAATGTGACGCTTTTCCGGTGGATTTATGTCACATTGCAGGAGCGGGAAGATGTGGCGATAATCCAGTGGAAGATCGTCACACTCGATTAGTATAAATGTGACCGAAATCCGGTGTCTATAGTGGAATATCGTCACATTTCATGTAGTTATTGGCCGAGCCACCGTTGCATCTGTTGGTAGGTACTAGGTGATGGCGTCAGGTAGCGCCACAGTGTCAGTTACTGGCACCGTGAAGGCGAACTGTCAGCGCCATGTGTCCAGAATGAAAAAAAATTAATACGACATTAAAAAATGAAAACTGGGTTCAATAGGAAACTCGTGATATTCGATGACAGCTAATACAAAAGCAATGCAAACAATGCAAATGGATATTGCAAACTACGTCACCACGAGAATCTGTAGTACCTAGGTACGCAGGACATCATTATGCAACTTCTAATAACCCGTTGCCGTTGGTACCTATATGTAAAGCACCTGCATTAAGAAACGCAAAGTATGGTAGTACCTAGGTACTTAAAGATAATTTAATCTTAAGTAGTGATTACATCAATTTGAATGAACGTCAAAAACCGATTAAACTTGAACGGAAGATGATACAATAAGGCGGCCGCCATCGCCATTTGCAATGTCGGCTCATTGACAGAACTTGTCAATGAGCCTTAGTTATAAACAATAAAGTACCTAGGTAAAACAATATTCAGCCAAGTGAAAAGTTGTCTAAAAAAATGACGCACCTACCTTGAATACTAACGAGTTGTGTTTGTGTGATTAGATAATTATTGTGAAATGTTGCATGAACCTGTTCTCGGCCCGCCCTAGTTCAAACCGACAGCTTCGCTGAACCGCACGCCCCTAGTGGCGAGAACGAGAAACTTCGATTTCCTTGATCAACTGGTGGCTTTGCGTAGAGATGTGCACCTGTTTTACTGATTTTACTGACCATACACTACTATAACTTTAGCTCCGCAAGCGAGAAATTAGTGCATTTTAGAGCCGATATAAATGTGGGCAAATATTTTGATACCAATACTAATTTAGTGATCGATGCATGCTAAGGTGTGAGCTGCACGGGCCGAAGTCGTAGCCTCCGCTGGCCGCATTTAGCCTATCTATAGTAGTAGGCATATAGTATAATATTAGAGTTTCTTATGCCTGCCTATGTATACCTACTATGCTATTAAATACTCGAAATTGCGGTGAAAGACTGGTCACCAGACTCACTAAAATAGCACAAACGAAAGCACTCACAAGGTAGAGCATGCCTTGTTACCTAGGCTTTGGCGGTACACAGGTACGGATACCCTCGAGTCAAGGCAGACGAAGGCAAGGTGCGAAAGATGCGACCGCCATGATTGTGACCACGATATTGTCTGCCCTAATGAAGCGAGAGAATTTGGCGGCGTATATCGCTGGCAAACAAAAGGCTTCCCCATAGTCTCATAAGATAGTAGAATATGATAAAAACACATCAGCTATGACGTTGACTGACAATTTTACTTGAGTGAAAAATGGAAATAATTCACCGCCAAGATTGTGACCACGATATTGTCTGCGTGAATCACAAACCTCAAATTTATATCACTAGGCGTTGCACAAACACAGGGCACGCACAAACACACAAACAAAAAAACATACACAAGTGCTTTTTTTTGGTCTTGCGAAATTGAAGATTTTGTTTATATCGACAAAATATAAAAAAAACTGTAAAATTCCGATCGATTCGTGACCGATGGGTTGCTATCGTGATCCGTCAATCCATCCTACAGCCAGACATAGAGGGCAAGAAATGTAATACTGACAAAACATACTGAAATGAATTGCATAACCAAGAAAAGAAAAAAGAACACAAATTGTCTCATATCGCATTGCGAATCACTTTATTACCTATAGCATGGGCTGTCAAAAGAAACTTCATCTTTGAAAAGGACCGGAACACATGCCGTCATCAGAAGGATGCACCCTAAATGTATGCGATACGGACGCAGTAATAAATGTTTTATTAATCTCTTACTCCATGAACACTCGGGCAACTCGGACATTTGGCTCGCAAGAGTTGTAAGCAATCCATGCTATATAATATATATATATATATATATATATATATATATATATATATATATATATACTAGTGAGAACAAGTTATATTGCTAGCGCGGCAATATCTACTAAAATATACCTACCCAATCGACAGTTCATTCGAGAATTTAGTTTAATTTAGTGAGATATTTCGCGAAAATAAGTACATTTCTGCTCACGTTAAGTTAAATTGTGACAGATTGATAGTTTACCTTTGTAATTTGATTAATATTCAATCAATGCAAGCTGGGTGAATGTCCAAATTTGTATTCATAAGGTAGACCACAGATGTTCAATGAATTCCGTCAAACCGGATATCAAACACGAAACTTCTAGTTTAATAGTAAATCTCCAAACTGCAAGCAGGTGATCATGATTTGCTTCGAATGCAGAGGATTTGACCAGTGTGGGAATAATGTATGGCAAGTTAATAAAGCGAGTTGTAGCCATAAATTACTGAAAAATGGTATTTCTTAAGCCTTACAGTTTTGGCCAATTGCTTATCAGGGGGGCGAATTAAAGAAACATTTCGTAACTTAAAGATAAGTGATCCGACTGTCATAACTGTACGGCAGCGCTAAGATGGATTTAGATGACGTTTTATTTGGTACCTATATTGCAGACAGATTTTGTCGATGTGTATGCCATTGAGTTGTTTTGATTGGAAAACTGTTCATTCCCTGCATAATTGCGTCCAGCAAAATGATAATATGTAAGCAATAATACTAACATTACTATTAAAAGTGAAAAACACGTCGATGACGGAAAACATGCCGGTTGGCAGGCGGGCCGCGGGTGGACGCGGCCCCTTTCACGACGTGAGGAATATATTATCATCGTAGGTACATTATCGTGTTGGCTTGGCAGTCTTTTTTTCTTGCGGCTGATCACCACCTTGACAAGTTTATATTTTCAAATAAAATAAAAATACAACGCCGCAATTTCGAGTATTTAATAGCATAGTAGGTATACATAGGCAGGCATAAGAAACTCTAATATTATACTATATGCCTACTACTATAGATAGGCCAAATGCGGCCAGCGGAGGCTACGACTTCGGCCCGTGCAGCTCACACCTTAGCATGCATCGATCACTAAATTAGTATTGGTATCAAAATATTTGCCCACATTTATATCGGCTCTAAAATGCACTAATTTCTCGCTTGCGGAGCTAAAGTTATAGTAGTGTATGGTCAGTAAAATCAGAAAAACAGGTGCACATCTCTACGCAAAGCCACCAGTTGATCAAGGAAATCGAAGTTTCTCGTTCTCGCCACTAGGGGCGTGCGGTTCAGCGAAGCTGTCGGTTTGAACTAGGGCGGGCCGAGAACAGGTTCATGCAACATTTCACAATAATTATCTAATCACACAAACACAACTCGTTAGTATTCAAGGTAGTTGCGTCATTTTTTTAGACAACTTTTCACTTGGCTGAATATTGTTTTACCTAGGTACTTTATTGTTTATAACAAAGGCTCATTGACAAGTTCTTTCAATGAGCCGCCATTGCAAATGGCGATGGCGGCCGCCTTATTGTATCATCTTCCGTTTAAGTTTAATCGGTTTTTGACGTTCATTCAAATTGATGTAATCACTACTAAAGATTAAATTATCTATAAGTACCACATTTTCTTCTTAAACCCAAATTTTCATTTAGGTAAAACTAGGATAAATACGGCACGCAGAGATATGAGATTTTTTGTCAGTGTTGTCGAGCTGGTAACTTAGGGAATGCGGTATGTGATATTTACGCTAACATTCATTAAGTATCCGAAAAATAATTAAAACAAAATTTGATTCTTTTCCGTCCACTAGCGCTGACAAGCGGCGAAGCGGCCAAGCTCTCAAAGTGGCAAGTTTAGCTCGATTTTAGAGAGATGGACTGGGTCAGGTAGCGACTCGAGGCACAATTCTTGTCCCTCTGTCCATTGTCCGCCCGCGCAGGGTAGCTCAGACACCAGCTCCCTTTCATTCTATTGTTCGCGTTTAGGCAAGGAATTGGGATTTTTGGCGAGAGGCTTCTTGATTTTCTCAAACATCATCACAATATTTACCTTCCCTTCAAATTATTTATTGCGACCGCAGCGATAGTTACTCGCATTCGTGACAAACAAGACGGAATCGAAACAATGAAAAAATCGATATGAATTTTCAACGACTTTTCATTCGCATTTGACAGTGCTAATCTGGAAATACTTATGAAGAAAATACAAAAATAAGAGACAACGAATTAGCATGGATAAGATTAGGGATAGGTACAGTCAAGATCCAAAAGACAGAAATCAGATATTGTCGGAATAAAAGAAAAACTAGAAGTAATTAAGCTATTCAAATTTGATTACAGTAAACATCGCACAAGGATAAGCCATCTGAACAATTTTTCAGAACAGATGTCGAATTGGAATTCACATAAAGGACAAACACCTGAAACTGAAAACTGAAAACTGAAAACTTTACTTCCTTATTTATAATCTTATTTCTTTTTTATTTCTTTACATATATGTAAGCATTTTTATTTATTACAAATCACATTAGTTAAAAGACGCATCTCAATATCTGAGGATACCATGCAACCATAATAATGGTTTCGTTAAGGACACCACACGAGACGGGGAATATTCATGGTTATAAGAGTCTGTTGTTTTCGCACGTGGAAATGGCATTACATGCCACCTGTGAAGCCACCTAAAAATCGCTCTTCATTAGTCTGGCTGGCAAGGATTTGGAACGCTCATAGCAAATAACTGATTTTTTTTACAAGAACCCGACTACATTATTATCCTGACTGAGCATTATTTTTTTAACAATCCACAAGCCTCGTGTTGGACGTCAATTGGAATTGTTGTCAGTTCACGTATGCAGTCAAAATTCGAATTTTTTAAAATTATATTCCCCCCCCCCCCCCCCCCAGGCTAGAAACTGTCATTTTTTGCGCGTTGTCGTAGTTATCATGCGCACGCCTATTTCTTTCCTTCATATTATGTACTAAATACCTACTTGCTCGTTCTGGATATTCTTATACAAACACCTACAAATTTATTACTGTTGATCGCTCGTGGGATTAATCATGTACCTATTCACCCTATGTGCGTTACTAAGTGCAATACTTTTTTTCAAGAACATTACGTGTATTTAGTGACAAGGCAGCTCATTTGACAATTTTACGACCCCATCCTCTTACCCTTTCATGTCATTCTTGTTTCATTTTTTAACGTCTGTGATATCTTCCCAAATAGTCTTCCCGAAATTTCCTGTTTGTTATCAGCAAAGTATCTCTTTCATAATATAAGTATGAAATACGATAGATGCTTCTATATCACGTATATGCAAATTCCTATGCAGTTTCATAATATATCGTCTAGACTAAAAGTTGTTTAGGAACTGTTTATATAGAGTGTCATTTATGCCAATTGTTGTTCTCATCGGACAGACAGGCCTGGGTTGGGAAGGGGGATGGGTAGCCGGCAAAGCTCACGAGCTGGCCACATGGTTAGGGTCGGGGCATGGGGGTCGGGGTTCTTCAATGGTCATTCATCGTTATAGAATAGATAGGTATCGACAACACACCCCACCCCCTCAAAACTGTTTTATGAGTCTGAGTTTCCAAAGGGAAAATAACAGAGCGAGCAGAGACATGACCGCTCTCTGAGACGTTCACCGACTGACTGACAGAAAAAACCTAAAACTTCGAAATTCAAGATGGCTGCCACTGAGGGAACCTTAATACGAGTATTCTCGTGTATTTTCGAGACTTCGCACCCCCAACCGGAATAAGCAAAATTTAAAAAAAAACCGAACCCCATTTAGCCCATTTAGCCTAAACCTTGCCAAGAAAACAAACTTTGCCATTTCCAGAGCTCGTAGGTGAACCATGTAGATCCTACGAAGAGGACACAACAGAGCTTATAAGGGTAGGCACGCCTCTTCCCAGGGGCGGACTGGCCCGGGGTGCGGGGGTGCTATCGCACCCTGAGCTTTTCACTTTCAGGGCCCCTGCCGATCATTGCAAATGCTCGTGTTTTAATAATAATATGAATATATCTTTTTCTTGCAACACGGAGCTAAGAATTATGTAATCAGTAGAAGATAAATACGATAAATGTCGGGCTTTTGTCGGCGGAGAGAAGGGAACGAATGTTCTTAGTAACTACTAGGGCTTCGCGAACGCAATTTGTGTTGCGTTGAAGATGAGCATAGCGGTTTGTATACAGCGGATATAAAGGTGCAGACAGAACTCCTTTTAAAACCATTTATATGAACCTATGAAGACCATAGACTTCTCAAAAATTCTGATCAATTGAAAATGTAGACGATTCTGCCTTTTCTGTTTCTCTCCTAGCTGTCAGATAGTGAAAGAATGCAGATTATGAACTCATTGAGTTATTGATGAGCGTAGCGAGCGAAGCGAGCGGAGCGAAATCTTCAATTTCACTACCCCCAAATAAAAGTCACTTGTGTATGTTTTTTTTGTGCATGTTTTTTTTTGTATGTGTGTTTGTGCGCGCTCTACAGACCAAACGCCTGAACCGATTTAGATGAAAATTTCAGAGGACCTACCTTTGTTCTGAACATAGATCCTCCAAGTTTTTGGAAAAGATCGGTTCAGAAAAGGTTTCATAAATCAATTTTTACGAAATTTTTCGATTTCTTCAAAATTTTGAACTTCTGTAAATGTTAAAGTTATTGACATATCTTCACCAAAACTTATAAACATGTCGACCTGATACATATTTATTGTGCCTGAAAATCTGAGGTCGGTAGGACTTTACAATTGGTTTTTATTCGCATATTCTTAGTGTTTTTTTTCATGATTTGACGCCTGATTCAATAAGAGTCCCGTTTCTTTCATTTCTTTTGTTACCTGCTTTGTTGACTCCAAGTTTGGCCAGTGCAAAGGTTTGACAGTTATCAGAAGTTTAGTCAATTTCGTTTATGGAAGTAATTGTAAGTTAATACGTGTCATAAATTGATCTCCAATCAAATAAGAACCCTCGGCCATAAGGAATGTCTATGTACGTTATCGTTACTCAATAAGTTCATAATCTGCATTTTTTCGCTATATGGCAGCTCGTAGATAAAAAAAAGGAACGTCAGAATCCGTCTACATTTTCAAGTGATCAGAATTTTCGAGAAGGCAATGGTCAGGCTTGGTGCTCCATGGTTTTCATAGGACTTCTGCCTGCACCTTTTTATCCGCTATACACAAACCGCTATACTTACGCTCATCTTCAACGCAACACAAATTGCGTTCGCGAAGCCCTAGTGATAATGTAAATACATAAGACATAACTTACGCCAGAGGGTTCTTATTAAATTGAAGATAAAATTCTGACACGGATTTACTTATAATGACTTCCATAAACAAAAGTACTAAATTTCTGTAACTGTCAAATCTTTGCCTTGGCCAAACTTGGAGTCAAGGAAACGAAGGAAACAGGCGAATCAGGCGTCAAATCACGAAAAAAACACTAAAAAAATGCAAATAAAAACCAATCAGAAAGTTCTACCGACCTCAAATTTTCAGGCATAATAAAGATGTATAAGTTCGACATGTTTTTTGTTTTGGTGAAGATATGTAAAGAACTTTGACATTTACAGAGATTCAAATTTTCATAAAAATTGATTTATGAAACCATTTCTGAACCGATCTTTTTCAAAAACTTGGAGGATCTAAGTTCAGAACAAAGTAGGTCCTCTGAAATTTTCATCTAAATCGGTTCAGGCGTTTTGACGGTAGAGCGCGCACAAACACACATACAAAACAAAACAAAACAAAACAAAATACACAAGTTACTTTTTTTGGGGGTAGTGAAATTAAAGATTTCGCTTCGCTCGCTTCGCTCGCTACGCTCATCAAGAAGTAACTCCTTGCTCATCCCGAGCCGCCAGCACCGAGCGATCGGTTCTATGAATCGTTCCTCAATGTATGCAGCTCATAGGCGTACAACACGCGGCGCCCTATCTCTTGCATGCACTTGCTATAGCACCGGACCACCTCGATCATACCGGCCGAAGCCTCATCCCGAGCCGCCAGCACCGAGCTATCGATTCTGTGAATCGTTCCTCAACGTATCCAGCTCACTGGCGTACAACACGCGGCGCCCTGTCTCTTGCATGCACTTGCTGTAGCACCGGTCCGCGTGTTATGAAAGTATACCCGACTCAGGTACCCGACGGAAAAACATGCCATTAATACTTTTATGTCCACAAAATGAGCCAAAATTTGTCCGGAGCTGGCCTTAAAAAAATTACCCCATGTACACGAATAGAAAACCCACGATAAAGAGTTCGGGGCTGTCCCTAAAAAAATTACCCCAAGTACACGAACCGAAAACGCACGGTAAGAATCAAGAGAAAATAATTCTAAAATAAAAGGGTTCCCTAGTCTCAATAAAGTATATGTACCAAAAAGGACGGAGAAATAAGAGGTTTGGTGCGGCTCATCTGGGTTTCGAAAAACAAAAAAGTGGCACCAGATGGCATTGGAACACGGAACCTACGGCACGTGGAGCAAGCGACAATACCAATGGACCACCGCACAGCTGGCCGCCTGTCGTGCTATTACAAAGCCTCCCGTGCCTAACAACTATGGTACCTCAGTCGGGTATACTTTCATTACACGCCACCGGTCCACCTCGATCATACCGGCCGAATGCTACATTTAGTGCTACCTTCGACGAGGGTCCGCGAAACGTTGCAGCACATTCAACCAATAAGTTTGCCGGATTTCGGCAAGATCATTGGTTGAATGTGCTGCCAACGTGTTGCGAACCGTAGGTAGCACTAACTTAGCAGTAGGCTCATCCCGAGGTGCCAGCATCCTATGCTGTCGGCTCGTATCAATTATTGCTCAACCCAGGCATAGCCCCTGCCCACTAAATACCAGGCACCGAGGTTCATGATTGCCGGACACCCGGAAACGCACCACAGGACGACATTTCTTTTTAAATATTCGATACCATAAGAGCGTTGAAAACGAATGGATTCACAAGCCACGCTGCGTGGCCAGGGGTCGGTGCAGAGGTTCACGCGGGAACTTCTTACACCAACAATTATTAATGTAAAAATCTGGGGAAAAAAGCCATAGACCGAGAAAGAATCACTGGATGTCGGATGGTAGTTTTTAATACAAGTTATGATTAACTTTTTCCATACGAGCTACGTAAAAATACCGTAAATATGGTATTTTAGGCACTTTTTGAAAATGCACACCTCTGTCATTTTTGAAAGTATAATAACCTAACACACCATCCGACATCCAACAATCCTTCAACTACACGTGTATTTTTTCCGAAAACTCTGTGTTAGTATTTGTGGCCAGGAGAAGTTCCCGCGTGAACCTCCGCGTACGACGAAAACACTAGCGTTTCGTTTCCTCATGATATCCTCAAATTTTCGCTGCACCGCCTTTGGCGGCTTTGGTGACGAGATACCATGATTGTGTTCGAAAATTACTCGAGTGACTCGGATTCGCTCTGTTTTGTCTGTAAACTCTCGTAAACTCTCGTAAATCTCACCAGTTGGAGTTACTCCGACTATAGCTCCACTCTGTTTTTTGGAGTGAATTTCCGAACATCACTGCATGTCATCAAAGTCGAAACTAGAACCAGCCTTAAACGGCGTGGGGCTTCCCAAGCGTTATTAGTTTGTTCCCTAAATGTTTGATTGGCGCCATCAAAAGTTTTGCGGGGGGGGGGGGGGGGGCATCATATTCACGATACGCCACTGGCGCGCTCTTCAGACTAAAAGCCTGGTCCGATTTTGATGAAAATTTCAGAGAACGTACCTGTGTTCTTAACTTGGACCCCCTGCGTTTTTAGAAAAGGTCGGTGTATAACTATTTTAATAAAAAAATTGTATTACATTTTTCACATTTTTGAATCTCTTTAAATGGCAAAGTTCCATACTATCTTTATCAAATTTTGTACGTATATGTTGACCTTAATAGATATTTATTATGTTTCAAAATTTTAATGTCGCTAGGATTTGCGATTGGTTTCTATATTCGCAATTTTTTAGTTTTTTCTCGTAATTTTCGGTACTTTTTGAAGTCTGATCACTGCGCCTGATCACTGCGCCTGACCACTGCGCCTGACTACTGCCCCTGATTTACCGGGTTCCTTCGTTAACGCAACACAAATTGCTTTCGCGAAGCCCAAGTAATTATTGACATTTCTGTGCCTTTGCGCCGGATTATTGATGAACGTATAGCGAGCGAAGCAAAATCCATAATTTTACGATTGTTGTAAATTTCGCCAGCTTTAAAAAAACACTCCCCCCCAAAGTGTGCCCTCCCCACTGCCAGGTTAGCCAGGTAGGCATAGTAGGCGATCGCCTGCCGGCGTCAACGGTGGGGGCGTCGGCCAGCGGCCCTTATTGATATTTTTTTAATTTTAGCACAGATTTTAAGATATATCATATCAAAAAAAAAAATATTTGCATTTTAAACACTAGTGCATAGTTCTGAAAACAAAACGAACACGTCTTACAGTTTTAAAGAGGCGAAGCCAAGGGGTCTTAATGTGTTCCAATCTTTCCCAGCGACTAATATTTTTAAGCTTTACGCACTAGTAAATCAAATGAATTGTGAAACAATCTAACATCATGTAAATGTAACACATGACGAATGTAATTATTTTCTTTTGAACTGAGTTTTGGCCTCGACAATCTCTAGCCCTAAGTCATTACAAACTCGTCGATTTTCTCCAAAAATCACCTTGAAATCGAATTTCTTCTTGGGGCTGCGCTTAAACCCCCCAAATGAGTTGCATTACCATGTTGGAAAACAGGAAAAACTTTCAACCGTTAAATGAGTTCATGAACCAGTATCGGTATATATAGGTGCGCTAAAATACAGCAGCTGTTTACAGACGCAATTCATGTCCAAGTCCGGCTCCGGCCTTCTCACAACGGAAACGTGTGGTCGTCCGATCGGCGGTCCGCGTTCACCTGAGGGCGCCGCTGGGACGCCGTCGACGTGGGGCTGCAAATCGGTCGTCTGGTTGTAGACCCTCACGTGTCTGCCTGCGCCCACTCCGCCGTTCCTGATCTCGGTCGGCCGATGCATGCCCGGCGTCGGCGTCGGCGTTGGCACTGCACTCTGAACGCCGCGGGGCGACACACTGACTGGCGCGCGGTCCGCCAACGGGTCCAGACCTTCGCGCAGCTCAGCACACGCTTCCTATTTTTCCCACACCCGACTGCTCGGCACATGGCTCGGCTCCTAGGTCAAAAGCCACGTGATAATGGGCCGACGACGACGACGATGCGCTCCACGATTACTTCACACTCCACTGTTTGTCCGCGCGGCGATTACATAACTTCAGAATAGACTCGTTTCCTCGACGCTCGGAAATCCGACAAAGTGTGATCATCCTCTCGAGCTCCAGGCACTTTGCCCCAGACACTTTGCTCGAGGCACTTTGCCCCAGGCACTTAGCCCCAGGCTCTTTGCTCCAGGCACTTTGCCCCAGGCACTTTGCTCCAGGCACTTTGCCCCAGGCACTTAGCCCCAGGCTCTTTGCTCCAGACACTTTGCTCCAGGCAATATACCCCAGGCACTTTGCTCCTGGCACTGCAGGTGCAGGCTTCGGATCGATCGTCCAGCCAACGTTGGACACTTGCTACACTATGGCCTCGTCATGATGACGATGAACGTTGGACACTTGCTACACTATGGCCTCGTCGTGATGACGATGAACGTTGGACACTTGCTACACTATGGCCTCGTCGTGATGATGATGAACGTTGGACACTTGCTACACTATGGCCTAGTCGTGATGATGAACACAGGGTCCAGGGGGGTAAGTGACAGGGTCCAGGGGGGGAAGTGACAGGGTTCAGGGGGTTAAGTGACAGGATCCAGGGGGGAAGTGACAGTGTCCATGGGGGGGGGGGGGGAGGCTACGGCCTTCCGGCAAACGATTAAGCATCCACCTTGTTTTGCAGCCCTCGGTTGGCTCGTGGCTTGAGGTCCAGTCTCGGCCCTGAGGGACAGCCACGGTGAGGGGTACAAGTTTTTCAACCACGCTCTTCGTAAGAACCGACATAGACATAGTCGCGGATGGAGGTCTTGGATGACAGGTCGTGGTTGACAGGTCGTGGTTGACAGGTCGTGGTTGACAGTTCGTGGTTGACATGTGGTGGTTGACTGGTCGTGGTTGACAGGTCGTGGTTGACAGGTCGTGGTTGACAGGTCGTGGTTGAAAGGTCGTTGTTGACAGGTCGTGGTTGAAAGGTGCTGGTTGACAGGTCGTGGTTGACAGGTGGTGGGTGCCAGATTCCTATATACAGCTGTGCGCGATCCCTGCTGACTGAGCGCGATTGGGCCTTGAATTGACGTGTCGTTGTTGTCATGTGCGGCGAGCGACTCTCCCGGCCGCAAAATTTCCGAAGAACACACAATAATTTGTGATTTATACCGTTATTTGTGGTTTCACTTATTTGCTCTGTCTTGCGGCTGCTCGTTCCGAGTGATTTGTGGGCGCAGCTGCTATGTGCCATAATGTATTTGTCATAATGTGTGTACATCGAAATCGCGAGCAAACATGTTGCTACCTCCATATTGTCTGTGGTTGTCGTTTACGGTTTACGGGATTTGCCCGTCGAACCGGAGAGATGATATGTATAGTAATAGTAAAGAGATGATATGTTTGTCTATTAAATTGTCATACGAAAAAAATTGTGTAATTAATTTCTGTTATAAAATGTACAGTCAGTGACATAAGTTCGGAGCGCAGGTAATTTACGCGAACATTTCCGGGATTTACAGAAAATGATATTTTTTCCGAATTAATCAATTACCACCATAATTACGAAAAAAAAATAACGAATCGATTAAGGGTTTTGCCGTTCTTGTAGCTTCAAAACTTTAGCCACAAACAGCGGTTAAAAAGTAGCGTCTTATTTGAACCCAACGGTTTCACGGCTGAAACAGCCGTAATCTCGCTCTAGCGCGAGCCTACGTGGGTGTCCGCAGCCAGCAGTATTGCACGTTTCTGTCTGCTAGGCGACTTTCGATGCACATGGTCCCATAGGAGGCCATGGAAATTAATTGGTGGTGGAAGGGGGGAGGGGGCGGTTTACAGAATACATGTACAAGTTACCTGTAATGTGCTGTGCAGCGTGTGGTTGCTTATCCAATGTGTGCAATTAGGTTGATTTGTTATGTGGATTACCCTATTATTACGATAAATCAAATTTTTGGAATCAAATAATATCTGAGCTAACCTCATTTTCAAGCTACATTTTTACCGTCGTAACATTACAGGAGTTATTCATTTAATGTAGTGACAGATAGCACTTCTTCATTTTTAATTATCCTGATTCTGGAAGAATAATGGACACCCCTTAATCTTTCCACTATGATCCAAAAATTCGACCTAATTATTTGCCATCGTATTCAATTGCCCAAAAGTACCTATACATTGGTAGACGTAATTTTCAAAATAAGTGTTTATTTGTTTGTGTGTACTGATATTTGAAGGGTCTCAAGTAATTATAGTAAGATAAAGTCCATGATGTGTAATGTGTAATAGGTGTACAAATAGTGGTGCCATCCGTCAATGTATTGCCTGCTTTCTGCTTGCACCTTGTAATAACACGTAGATTGGTGGATTATACATTTTCTAGTCAAATTAGTCGGCAAGGATGAAAAGCATCACACTTTGGATCTCATGGGTTACTTCGTAAGTGTATTATTATTCTTTACTTAATCTGTCAAATATATTACTATTAAAGGTGTCAATTATTGTTATACGGTTTGTACCTAATGCTGTTCTTTCGTACTGCAGTTTCTCCTTCGAGGAGATACTATCCAAACAATTGCATGGGTTGGTTGTGAAGAATCTCGGGAAACCACAACCAGGATTTAACCAAGCTCCCTGTAATGGGAGACTTAGCATAACTTTATATAATTTCTGACTAGTTTGAATAAGTTTGTTGGTCTCGAAATGAGTTTGCACTTTGCACATGCATTCAAACGAGCCGCGACGCCAGCCTGAGCGCCATGCCGGCTGAGCCGGCAGCGACAGGCACTGGGACTAGATACTCTCTGGGCTGGGGCACTGGCAGCAAGTGACGGGTGAGGTCGTGAATTGTGAAAACGCGTCGCGAATATCGCATTGAATTATGAAATACCTACAGTTTGCCATGGCCAATACCTTCGTCAAAGAAGTTATGCTGCATTCAAGCTTTGAATCATGTACTCCTGTAATTCCTGGTAAGAAACGTTTGATCACAAAATGTACTTCCTGTTCGCTAACCTATACCAATGCCTATACTATGCAATGCCTGTACCATTTGTTATGACATTCACTTCTCAACAGACATCCCAGAGCGTTTTTGAAGAGCTGGACTTTGAGAACAATGAGATGCTGGTCGGATATGTGGTAAAACAGGAAGATGTAAAAGTTGAATGGCAACAGTTCGTTCCGATTCAACATGACGTTGAATCCAGCAAGCTCATCGTCGTCAGACAAGGATAAGGTAACGTTGGTCAGCCACATTGCTCGATAAGGTACCTTCTTACTTGAGTGCTAATACAAAATTGTAAACAGCAGTCAACTTCCTTCCAGATTATGCGGGTTACGGAACTAATTATTTCATCACTGTAACAACGCTAATGACCGGTGTCATTGCAAACGGTTCCGACAGTTCACAAGTGATTGCACACCTTCCAGTCCTGATTATGCTCCTTGCCATAGAAAAATGGCTTTTGAAGGAGCTTCAATTGACCAGCAAGTCAGAGCTCATTCAGAAATGTCCAGTTTTGCAGGCAAAAAATTGACTAGCTCAGCTGACAATATGTAAGTACCTACCAACCTACACCTAGAATTTTGGCACTGTTATAGTTTAAACATTGATGAGAAATTTAAATTATTATGACTAGATTCTAACATGTTTTCATGGCTTAATTTTTCAGAATTCTAGAGAACTTCTGCTGTCCGGTCAAGGAGAAAAAAGAATCAAACCGCTCGGCACCATCACCTATCGGGTACTACTTCAGTCTTCAAAGTAGGTCAGTGTCTTTATATTTTTACTTGAACAGAGCCTTTTCACACAGATGGCACTATGCTTTCTGACTGGAGCCCTTTGGGTTGTAAAGTGCAGAGCGTATAGTGGCAAATCCGTCACATTATCGGCCTCACACAGCATTTCGCCAATATGAACTTAAACCCACGGGCTCCAAAGCGTTCAAAACGATCTATTGGTACTGAATTTTACTACAAATTTGCCGACTACTAACGTACAGTCTATTCGCACCGAACGACTGAATTGATGAGTTGATGTGGCGCCGATTCGTTGAAACTTCTACCTACCCATATTCTTATTCCCAGCGTCATTTGTGCACTTCTCCTATTTGCAGGTGTAAACCTAACGCTCAGTCTCATTGTCAGTTTGTCCAGCCGTGCAAGTAGTCTTGCAATCCCATTATTGTATTTTGCCTTCTAGTACCTAATGATAAATCAACAAATTTAATTTTAATTACAGCTTTCCTGGATGCTACAGTACTGAAGCTTCTGAAACACTTTTACCATGACCAAAGAGCCAAACAGCTTTTTTGATGTGGTATTGCACGGACGACTTCCCCATGAAATAATCGAACAGCAGCAAACGCGGACTGGCATGGCTCCCTCATCGCGC
Organism: Nemoura dubitans; assembly: GCA_921293005.1. Lineage (NCBI taxonomy): Eukaryota > Metazoa > Arthropoda > Insecta > Plecoptera > Nemouridae > Nemoura > Nemoura dubitans. Next base: position 41,114,906 of record OV121074.1, read on the forward strand.
ACGTAGTGGCTGCTAACGGCTGCGAACGCGAACTGGCATCGCTCCCTCATCACGCACGCCGTGGCAGGTAACGGCTGCAAACGCGGACTGGCATCGCTCTCTCATCACGCACGCCGTGGCTGGTAACGGCTGCGAACGCGAACTGGCATCGCTCCCTCATCACGCACGCCGTGGCAGGTAACGGCTGCAAACGCGGACTGGCATCGCTCTCTCATCACGCACGCCGTGGCTGGTAACGGCAGCGAACGCGGACTGGCATCGCTCCCTCATCGCGCACGCCGTGGCTGGTAACGGCAGCGAACGCGGACTGGCATCGCTCGCTCATCGCGCACGCCGTGGCAGGTAACGGCTGCGAACGCGGACTGGCGTCGCTCCCTCATCACGCACGCCGTGGCTGGTAACGGCAGCGAACGCGGACTGGCATCGCTCGCTCATAGCGCACGCCGTGGCAGGTAACGGCAGCGAACGCGGACTGGCGTCGCTCCCTCATCGCGCACGCCGTGGCTGGTAACGGCAGCGAACGCGGACTGGCATCGCTCGCTCATCGCCGTGGCTGGTAACGGCAGCGAACGCGGACTGGCGTCGCTCCCTCATCACGCACGCCGTGGCAGGTAACGGCTGCGAACGCGGACTGGCGTCGCTCCCTCATCACGCACGCCGTGGCAGGTAACGGCAGCGAACGCGGACTGGCATCGCTCTCTCATCACGCACGCCGTGGCTGGTAACGGCAGCGAACGCGGACTGGCGTCGCTCCCTCATCGCGCACGCCGTGGCTGGTAACGGCAGCGAACGCGGACTGGCGTTGCTCCCTCATCACGCACGCCGTGGCAGGTAACGGCAGCGAACGCGGACTGGCGTCGCTTCCTCATCACGCACCCCGTGGCAGGTAACGGCAGCGAACGCGGACTAGCAATGCTGTACTTATATTATTATTATCCCTCATACATTTGTTGTTGATCACTTTGATGCAGTAAGTAATTGTTTCGCGGAATAAAAACATCCTTAACCTACTATGTCGTTTTCTGTACGTAATTTTTTTCCTTATCCTTTAACTACTATAAATCCATCCTAAATATGGGACCCATAACCTATAAACTATGCACTGAAGCTACTGGAATGAAGTCGATGAAAACCTACTGAAAACATTCAGTCGCGGTTTACCTACTCCGAAACTACAGCAACGGATTAGTAGCCAAAAAGTACTGACTTTAAGGCATTTGTTTCTAGAGTGTAGGTACTATAATATATAAAGTAACGAAATAAGTACAATCATTGCCAGCCATGTAATTTTTGCAGTCTAAAAATTGATAATAGTGTTAATAAATTTTAGTTTCTCGATGTCTCTCCACGCCAATTGACGGCTGACGGAATTTAATCGAAAGAAAATGGGACCCTTTGCTGCTACAGTTATAGCAACTTATCACAATATTTACTGGTTGGGCATGGTAGGAACGATTTTGAATGAGTTCATCTAACTTTTGTTGTCATTATAGGGCTTCGTGTTCGAGGTGTGTATGAATTCACCATGTTTTCAAAATGGACATAAATTTAATTTCCGTGCAGACTTTTTCCAATTGCACAAGAACAATTCAATAAAAATATATTTCTACCCGCTTGGTATTTTTTGTGACACTCAGCGCACATGGCACAGGTCGGTAAAGATATGGTCAGCTCTGTTTATGAGAGAGTCTAGATGCAGGCGCGGATTAAAGGGTCAAAGAGTGGTCAGCACACACTATCGCAGGGGCCTCAACCTAGGGTGTTCCCGTGGTGGTGGCGGTGGGGGGTGGGTGGGGGGGGGGGGGCAAAGCGCAAACAAACTAACATAACAGCTAGGAATGGTACCAATTCGAACCATCTTGCAAAACTCGTGGTCGTAATGCTCCCCAATCAGCCATTCATTACATATTCTAACATAAACCAACACCAATCTTGAACAGTGCGAGTTCACCAGCGTCAGCAATCGAGTGAATAGAGGTGAGGTAAATGAGACGTTGATAAAACTATAAGCAAAGAGCAAGCGTGACATAATCAGTCCCACATCTTTGACAACATGAAATCAGTCAACTCAAAATGCAAGAGACACACTGTGCGAGGCCCCGAGGACGCAGGTTACTATTGAATGTGGGGGGGGGGGGGGGCTCATCTGCAATTCCAGAAATGCTGACCGTTAGATCCGCCCCTGTCAAGAAGGACATATTTGTGGGCAAGCGGAGATGAGTAAAGAGTCACAATGAATAACTTAAATTTGAATTACCTATTATTTTCAGGCAATGATTTAAACGAGACTTTATAAATTAAAGTGTGGTATATTGCAGAACCTACCGCCCCCCCCCCTCCTCATACCACCCATTAATTTCCATGGCCTCCTATGGGACCATGTGCATCGAAAGTCGCCTAGCAGACAGAAAACGTGCAATACTGCTGGCTGCGGACACCCACGTATAGGCTTGCACTAGAGCGAGATTACGGCTGTTTCAGCCGTGAAACCGTTGGGTTCAAATAAGACGCTACTTTTTAACCGCTGTTTGTGGCTAAAGTTTTGAAGCTACAAGAACGGCAATACCCTTAATCGATTCGTTATTTTTTTGTCGTAATTATGGTGGTAATTGATTAATTCGGAAAAAATATCATTTTCTGTAAATCCCGGAAATGTTCGCGTAAATTACCTGCGCTCCGAACTTATGTCACTGACTGTACATTTTATAACAGAAATTAATTACACATTTTTTATTGAATAGACAAACATATCATCTCTTTACTATTTTTTGATAACATTGTTATCTGGGGAGATATAGTAGAAAGTTTAAAATCCAAAAAACCCCAAATTTCTCCGAAGAATCCACTTTTGAGAAAAAATATACTCGATTTTTCTCATCGTCTAGTGACCCTCTACAATAATCAATCATAAAAAAAAGGTCCCCGCACATTGCAAACGGAAAGTCGATTCTGAACTGGACTATACTTATTGAAAATTGAGTATTGTTTTCAAATTTAACCAATTTCGATTGTTGTCTTTAGAAACCATCGAAACCCATTCGAAATATCACACCAGATTTTGACGAGTTGACTTCAAGATTTGACAGACAGAAGTTTTGTCAATTTCGTGCACGCAAGTTTTTTAAAGAAAGTCCGCGGCAGAAATATATCCCCAACCTATCAAAAACCCTTGGGCATGAGTTACATTTATGTATTTACATGCACATTGCTCAAAGACCTGAAAATGAGCATATTTCCGCTACCCGACAGCTCTGACAGAAACAAAGAAAGGTCAGAATGGTTTACAATTTCAAGTGATCAATATTTTGGAGAAAGCAATGGTCCGGCTTGCTGCTCCATGATTTTCATAGGCTTTTTGCCTAATCTTTTTATGCGCTATATATAAACCGCTACGCTCATCTTCAACGCAACACAAATTGCGTTCGCCCTAGTATTAACCACGCTCTGAAGCTTTGTGATGAAAAGGAAATACCATGAAAGTGAAACACTTTGCCCCAGAACTAAGTAAGCAATCCCTTCCCAGTAAACACAAACTGTCGGCAACATGATGGCATTATTCTGGCATGACGCATCCACTGTTGGCAAAGTGCTGCCTGGCGGCAACCTATCGTCCATTAGTATCGGGTCAATGCTGGCGGCATGAAACTCTGCCGACGTCCCTCGACCGTCGGCCTGCCACTGCTATTCCAGTGCTGGCCCAGCAGTGGCAGGCCAACACATTGCCAACGGCGCCGGCAAGGCATTGGCAAAGTGTTGGCTGGCCAGCGCGTCGGCGAGGTGCAGGCCAGTGTGTGCTGGCTTAACAGTGGTAGGCCAACACATTGCCAACGGCGCCGGCAAGGCATTGGCAAAGTGTTGGCAGGCCAGCGCGTCGGCGTGGTGCAGGCCAGTGTGTGCTGGCCCAATGCCGCTTGTACGTAGCTTGGCCATCATACTCGAGGCCACAAGAGCCACCACTTTGCCAATCCCAACCAGATATTGGCTGGCCTGCACACGGCCGACGTAAATTTACGTGTCGTCATCGGTGCAGGCATCGTATCGGTGGCATACGGTTTTCGCGGCACTGTCAGCCTGCCATTCCCTACCCATATATTTCAAGCGAATCAGGTCCAGGATGCTCATGCCATTAACATCGAATTATACAAGTACTGGCATTATATTCATTTTTAAGAGTAGCTTTTGATGGATTCATCCTAGGCGTTAATCTCAATTTCAAAACATAACTGGGGGGATGGTATACATTAAGATCACATTCACACATCACAGGTGTCAGCAGCGCAATCGTCGCCTTCAGCCTACGGATCGAGGGGTACCCAGTTCAAATCCGGCCAGCTCCAATTAATGAAGTCGATTTTCGCAACGATGAAAAATTAGAGCAACGAATTTCGTTCCACCACATGCAGCGCGAAATGGTCTTATTGAACAACCCGTCCATGTACAATTATTTTCATTTTCCCGAATCATAATTTTGTCCGTGGCCGATGGTCACAGATTGTATAGCAACGGCATAGTGCAGGCAAAGTAATGGCTAGATGATGGACAACCGCGGCGGCACGGTGAAGGCTTGCTGCTGGCCTGGTGTCGGCATCTTACTGGCCCCATGCAGCCAGTCCTTCACCGAGCCGACATGCTGGCCAGCCAGCATCGGGCCGATGAAGGCAGGTGTGACACATTTTTACTGGCGCGATGCTGGACATTTGCTTTTGGCCAACGCTGGGCCGATGCTGGATAATACTTTCTGCCGACATTGGCACGACGTCGGCCAGCCGTTTTGTGTTTACTGGGATTATTCATATTCATAGATAACTGGTGGCTGGGTTGCTAATATGACGATGTGCGGCGATCTTTCAACGCTTGCCGTTGCGGCTTGCTTTGTTTACACCGTCCGCACTGCTGTTATATGGAACCATACAAAAAAAAACTAAAAAAGAAGTCAAAAAGAAGTCTCTGCCCCCAAAAGAAAACAAAAATATATTAAATACGGTCTTTCTGGGTCAAAAGGGTTGAAATGTATTGCACTTGCTGTCGAAGTCCAGGGATTAAAATGGTGATGAGCCTTTTCCGGCGCAATTTATAACAGCTCCAGTTAGAGAGCGATGGTAAACTCAAATTAATCCTAGTGAGGTACACTCGGTACTGAACCGTGACTTCGTAGATTTTTTACGGATTTAGGCGAACCGAACAACATCAGTTTTTCATAGTGAGTACGTATAGGTACATCATCATATTTACATAAACGATGCATGCTTTCACCTACGTCACATTAACGGTTAAAAAATACACAAGTTCTATTTTTTCATAATATGAGCAATGAGAGAATGAACTTGGTAAAATTTAAATTTTTTAATCTACAAAGTCACGGTTTAGTACCGCTCTCTACCACACTATGCCATCGCATAGCCATACTTACCATCGCTCTCTAACTGGAGCTGTTATAAATTGCGCCGGAAAAGGCTCATCGCCATTTTAATCCCTGCACTTCGACAGAAAGTGCAATACATTTCAACCCTTTTGTAAGCAGAAAGACCTATTTAATATATTTTTGTTTAGTTTTGGGGGCTGAGACTTCTTTTTGACGTATAAATTTTTTTGTATGGTGGCACAAATATGGGGGGCGGAGGTGGTCCCCCCCACTGTATCCTCCACTGTATAGATATATCTTCTATCTATGCCTATTAGGTAGGTATCTGCGGGTAGGTGCCTAGCGGACAGTTTTAGGACAATGGAACAGGAAGCAGATTCAAATTACAATACCTACTAGGGCGAACGCAATTTGTGTTGCGTTGCAGATGAGCGTAGCGGTTTGTATATATCGCATAAAAAGATTGAGACAAAAAGCATATAAGAATAATGGAGCAGCAAGCCGGACCATTGCTTTCTCAAAAATTCTGATCACTTGAAAATGTAAACGATTCTGACCTTTCTTTGTTTCTGTCCGAGCTGTCGGGTAGCGGAAATATGCTCATTTTGAGATCTTTGAGCAATGTAACATAAATGTAACTCATGCCCAAGGGTTTTTATTAGGTTGGAGATATATTTCAGCCGCGGACTTACTTTCAAAAACTTGCATGCACGAAATTGACAAAATTTCTAATATCTGTCACATCTTGAAGTCAACTTCAAGTAAAAAATCTGGTATTGATGTTTCGATGGTTTCTAAAGGCAACAATCAAAATTGGGAAAATTTGAAAAAAATACGCACTTTTAAATAAATTTCCGTACTTTTCCAAACTTGTCGAATTGTCGAACTTGCCCAATTGTCGAAAATTGCTCTTTTTTCTGCTTTGAAAGTGAAGGGTGTGGAGGATTTTCTTGAAAAACGCAGGGGGTCTAAGTTGAGAACAAAAGTAGACACCCTGAAAATTGAATCCCAAACGAGACAGGCGTTTGGCCTGTAGAGCGTGCGCAAACACACATACAAAAAAACAAAAAAAAACAAAAACAAAAAAAAACAAACACACAAGTTTTTTTTTAGCAGTAGTGAAATTGATGATTTCGCTTCGCTCGCTACGCTCATCAATTAACCTTACACTAGGGCGAACGCAATTTGTGTTGCGTTGAAGATGAGCGTAGCGGTTTGTATATAGCGCATAAAAAGATTGAGGCAAAAAGCCTAAATCATGGAGCAGCAAGCCGGACCATAGCTTTTTCGAAAATTCTGATCACTAGAAATTGTAAGCGATTCTGGCCTTTCTTTGTTTCTGTCCGAGCTGTAGGGTAGCGGAAATATGCTCATTTTGAGGTCATAAAGCAATGTGCATGTTAATACATAGATGTAACTCATGCCCAAGGGTTTTTATTGGGTTTTATTGGGTTGGTTTTTATTGGGGAAAATCTGGTGTGATGTTTCGATTTGGTTTCGATGGTTTCTAAAGGCAAATCGACATTGGGAACATTTGAAAAAAATACGCACTTTAAAATAAATTTCCGTACTTTTCCAAACATGCCCAATTGTCGAATTTTGCTCTTTTTTCTGCTTTGAAAGTGAAGGGTGTAGAGGATTTTCTTGAAAAACGCAGGGGGTCTAAGTTCAGAACAAAAGTAGACACCCTGAAAATTTCATCCCAATCGAAGCAGGCGTTTGGCCTGTAGAGCGCGCGCAATCACACATACTGAACAAAAAAAACAAAACAAAAAAACAAACACACACCAATTGTTTTTTTTTAGCAGTAGTGAAATTGATGATTTCGCTTCGCTCGCTACGCTCATCAATTAACCTTATAAAAAACCGCGAAAATTGGTTTGAAACGAGTGGAAATGGTTTATCTATATGTTCAAAATATTGGTTTACATCCAGAGACGACATTCTAACAGCGATTTGAAAGTGTTTTGTAGGTGCAATATTGAAAAAAACTGGTTGCATTTGGCTGGCAAGATTGAATACCGTCTTGCAGCCCAGCTTGATTTTTTAATCGTCCAAAACTTACCTTTTTACTGATCCGCTGCGTCTAGGTGACTATTATCGCATGCATTATGAAGTTAAGAAGAAATTTAGTCAAAACGCTTCTATTTGCTATCATATTGTACGTGAACTTGAAAAGATTTGGCATTCAGAGTGACAGGAGCATTGCCTTTTGTTTGGTTTTTATGCCACTGCAAGGTGAACGAAATCCTGTTATATTCTCTTGCGCAGTGAAACACTTTTTCCTCTTTTCTCACTCACTAGCTAGACAGACGTTGAAGAAGTCGGTTGACTGTATCGCATCTCCAGTTTGTTATTATCATTTCATTGTGTTGTTATTGTCACATTAGTGTCACTTGGTCATCAATCGGAACAATGTAACCAAAGTGTGATATTTGGTCGTTTTTATAGACTGCGAGTCGCAAATTATTAACCGATTAAACGCTTTGTGAAGTAAATATTTTGAAGTGGCAGGCCGTTTGACGGTGAAGACGGAAATTCTGAAAGTATACTTACCTACCGAAACTTTGTTACGTTCCTTGCTGCTATTGCATATATATAATAATATAATAATAATAATAATAATTATTATTATAAATTTCATTTTTGTAATGGAATTGAATAGTATTAAAATATATTAAAATAAATAGGTTAACCTACTACAAACACTATTCCAGTCAAGAAGTGCTTGCAGGCCATGCACAAGCATGATTAATTTTGCAGACAATGGACGCTGCACCACGTCTTCTCTTTGACTTACTTTGTCAGTTATTCATTTGAAAACGAATTCCCAAGTTGTTGTCTACGCAATACTGCTCAGCTCCTCCTATCGTCATAAGAGTAATTACGATACTTTTATGCACCAGGTCAAACGGAGAACCAGCATATATAAATAACAATGGATATCTCACATCATAAAAATTGATGTGTGACAATAGTAGGCGGGATATTATTTAACCAATTCTCTTTGTTCTCACAGATGCCACCTAAAAAGAGTCAAAATCTGACACGTACGAAAGTTGCAAAACATGCGACGTCAAGCGAGGCAAGCAAAGCATCGAAGAAGAGGACGACAGCCGAAAGAGAGCGACTAAATCGAGCAGCTAAGCACGGTGACCCGATTGCTGGGCCGCCGGCACCGACGCCGCCGTTAGACGAGCAGCCTCCCGGTGTTCCCGATGGCGATGTCGCTGTGCAAGTACTCGATGCAGCCCCGGTGAGTGTCATTCCTCTCGATGCGTTGCCCGAGCAGGTGGCCAGCGCAAGCGCACTAAAAGCAGGCAGCTCCTCTCTGTTCCCGATAATGTGTCTGTAGGTGTACTTTCCCTTGATGCAAGCGAGCAGCCGCCAGAGCAAGCTAACGCCGATCAGACCCTGGGAAATACAGCTGGCCAGCGCCAGGCGGTTGAGCCCGACTGCCAACGCCCGCAACGCCACGCTGTTTTTTCAGAGCAGGCGCGCTTGCGCAGAGAGCGTGAGACCGCGGACCAGCGCCGTGCTCGCCTCGCACAAAAGGTAGAATATGATCGCCAGCGTCGAGAGGCCGAGACGGAGGCCCAGCGTCTAGAACGTCTGGCCCACGTGGCCGAGTCAAAGCGTCGCCGCTTGAACGAAGCAACCGATGAACGGCGCAACCAACTTTTAGCAGAAAAGGCCGAGTCTGAACGCCTCCGATTGGCGAAACTTACTGAAAAACAGCGCCTCGAGCGACTGGCCCAGAAGGCTGAGGCCGAGCGTCGCCGCTTGAATGAGGCTACTGAGCAACAGCGCTTCCAGATTTTAGCCCAAAATGCTGATCATATACGAGCTCACAGAGAACTCGAGACTGTGGCAGGGCATGAGAGTCGATTAGTCGCCGCGAGGGAGAGATCACGGCAGTGACGCAGTGCCGAGACAGGGGACCGGCTTGCTGCGGCCGAAGTGGAAGCCTCTCAGCGTGCCGAGGAGCAGGCTACCCAGCGCGCTCAGGAGGCTGAACGCGAGCAAAACCAGCGAGTCGAGCCCGAGGCCATCGATGCGGTGGAGGAGCCGATCGAGCCTGACCTTGCGCCGGTGAACCTACATCCTTTGCACTTGGAGGCGACGAGGCAAGACGTGACAGACGTCGCCCTGTTCTACTGCGGCAACCTGGACCAAGAGTGCAGAGTATGCAGAGCCCTGCACTTCGAAGGAGAAAAGCTTTCTGATAAGAAGTACAAGGTCTGTTGTCGAGCGGGAAATGTCATCTTAGAGCCGCTACTCCCATACCCGAACTTGATGCTCGCATTACTCACAGGCGAGCATAGCGACTCGAAAAACTTCCGTAAGAATATCAGATCTTACAACAGCTCGCTCTCCTTCGCGTCCGTCGGAGCCAAGACGGACATCCCTCAGGTCCGAGGCACGTACTGTTTCCGTGTCCATGGAAACATTCAGCACAGAATCGGGCACATGGGGCAAGGAGTGGAGAAGCCACTCTATTCCCACCTGTACTTTCTCGACGCGGAGCAAGCGAAGACGCATCGAATAGACAGGCGTGAGAATGCCGATTTGCTGCCCGATCTGCTGCACGAGCTGGACGCGCTGGTTCGCCACGTAAATCCTTTCGCCCAAGGACTCAAGACGCTGGGGCAGGTGGAGGCCGAGGACCGAATCCGTGCCGCGGCCGAGGGGCGCCCCGAAGTGAGGGCCGAGTTGCGCTTCGTCGATGACCAGCGACGCCTGTACGAGAATCCGACGGCTCACGAAGTGGCCGTGGTGTACCAGAGCGTGGACGGTGGAATGCCTCCGCTTGGCCGCGATATTCGAATCCACACCCACAGCGGTTTCTTTGAGCAGGTGAAAGTTCTGTCGTCAAACCTGGATCCGTTGTGTTACGTGTTGCTATTGCCGCTTGGAGAGCCCGGCTGGCAAAGAGACATGCCACACTCGAGGCAATCGAAGCACAACGTCATCACTATGATGGAATTCTACGGCCATAGACTCCACGAGTGCGCCGGCTCCTTCAACCCCGTGCTGCACGCCGGCAAGCTGACGCAGCAGTTCATGGTGGACGCGTATATCAAGGTGGAGGGCAACCGCCTCGAGTTCGTGATCAGGAACCAGAAAACGCTGCGCGCCGAGCTCTATCGCGGTCTGATGGACCACATAGCGAACCGTTCCGAGCAGCAGGGCTGCAATGTCGGCAAGATGGTGATTCTGCCGTCGAGTTTCATCGGAAGTCCTAGGCATTTCCAGCAGCTCTACCAAGACGCGATGAGCATCGTCACTAAGTTTGGGAAGCCCGATCTTTTCCTGACGATGACATGCAACCCGAAGTGGCCAGAGATTCAGGAGAGCCTAGCGGCGTTTGAAAGGGCCGAGGACCGACCCGATCTCACTGTCCGAGTGTTCCAACTAAAACTGAAAGAACTCATGACTGACGTCACAAAGAGACACGTGCTGGGCGTGACCGTGGCTCACTTCCACGTGATCGAGTTCCAAAAACGAGGACTCCCGCACGCCCACATCCTCATCATCCTCCGCGAAGAGGACCAGATCCGCACTCCCGAGCAGGTAGACGCTCTCATCTGTGCCGAGTTGCCAGATCCGGTGACCGAGGAGAGACTGCACAAGGTCATCGTGTCGTCGATGATTTACGGCCCGTGCGGCGCACGGAACATGCGCTCTGTGTGCATGGAGGACGGAAAATGCAAAGAGAAGTTCCCCAAGTCGTTCACAGAGCAGACTGTGGTCAACGAATGGGGCTTCACCGTGTATCGTCGCAGAGACGACGGCTGAAAGCACACTGTCTCAAGGAGAGTGGTGGACAGCCGGGACATCGTACCTTCCAACAAGTTCTTGAGCTCGAAATACGACTGCCAACTGAACATCGAGCACTGTGGCTCCGCGAAGACAGTCAAGTACCTGTGCAAGTACGTGTACAAAGGCCACGACTGTGCCAGGGTGCAGCTTCGCGTCTCTGTACCCACGGAGGGTGACAATGAGCAGCGTCCGGCGCGCGGCGCCCAACAAGAATTAGTGTGGGACGAGGTCTCACAGTACATTGACTCTCGCTATGTGAGTCCCCAAGAGGCGGTGTGGCGCATTTTCGGGTTCGAGATGCACGATAAATCGCACACCATCATTCGCCTGGCGATCCATCTCGAGGGCGAACACACAGCCACGTTCCGGCCTGGAGACGAGGAAGCCGCAGCAGAACGCGGCAGCACTGCGCTGACCACGCTGACGGCATGGTTTGCCCTGAATCAGAGCGACCCGGCGGCACGCCAGTACAAGTACATTGGCATCCCGTACCACTAAATATTCGCGGGCAAAGTGTGGAAGCCGCGCAGGCGTGGGTCGGGCAGCATCATCAGCCGCATGTACTCCGTGTCGCCGCGCCAGATCGAGCGATACCATCTGCGTCTGCTCCTGCTACACGTGACAGGCGCCACCTCTTAAACGAGGACGTGCGCACGCACCAGGGCACGGTGTACGCCACCTTCAAGGAAGTGGCCATGGCGCGCAACCTGCTCATGGACGACGACGAGTGGCAGAGGTGCCTCGAGGAGGCCGTTGCGATTCAGATGCCGAACGAACTTCGGCAGCTGTTTGCGGTGATCTGCGCATTTTGCCAGCCTGTTAACCCGCTGTCTCTATGGGAGCGTTTTAAGAACGATTTCTACGAGGATTTCGCCCGAGACCATGACCCCATCGAGGCGGAACAGTTGGCGCTGAACGAGATCCAGTCTGTGCTAGCCATACACCGGCTGACCAACGCCGACCTCGGTTTGCCGGCGCCCCGAGTGCCGGTCATCGTTGCTGTCGACGAGCAGTTCGACCAGGCCGCCGAAAGGGAAGAGGCCGAGGGGAACTTGACAATGCTCAACGATAGGCAACGCGTTGCATTCGAAGCAGTGATGGCTGCAATCGATGACCCGAACGCCGAGCAGAGGTGTTTCTACCTCGACGGCCCGGACGGCAGTGGAAAGACCTTCCTCGACAACACCCTGATCAGCGCGCTGCGAGCCCGAGGCGAGCGAGCCGTGGCCGTCGCGTGGACGGGCATTGCGGCGACGCTGTTGAAGGACTTGCCACTCGCGATTCCGACTGCCTGTTCCCATTGTGGAGAACAGCACATCCGGCGTGAAGCCCAACTCGCCGGAGGGCGCTTCGCTGAGGGCGGCCAAGGTCATCATCCTGGATGAAGGGCCCATGGCGCCTTTGCTGGCCCTGAACGTGATCGAGCGGACCTTGCGTGACGTGGCCAACGATGACCGACCGTTTGGCGGTAAGGTTTTTGTTATCGGAGGAGATTTTCGTCAATGCCTGCCTGTGGTCAGAAATGGGAACCGAACGACCATCGTCGAGCAGTGGATTAAGCGCGGCGCGCTTTGGGTACTGTTCCGAACGCTCGAACTGCGCGCGAACACGCGCGCGAACGCAGGCGAAGTCGAGTTCGCGTAGTGGCTGCAGCGCGTTGGAAACGGCGAGCTTTTAAACGACCACCACCTACCGGAAGACACCATTGCCCTGCCTGACCAGTGTGTCGTGGACAGCGTAATCGACGCCGTCTTCGGCAAGAGCATTAGTGCAGCCGAGATGGCCGAGATGCAGGACTACGCCATCCTGTGCCCGAAGAACGTGGAATCGTTGTTCATCAATGACACAGTTCTCGAGCGCCTCGAAGGCGACGTACACTAATACTGTAGCGCAGACTCAGTGGACGTCAGCGAAGGCGAAGATGGCGACGCTTTGGTCACCGACTATCCTGTCGAGTACCTCAATTCGATGACGCCATTCGGGATGCCACCGCACAAGCTGCGCCTCAAAGTTCGCGCAGTCGTGATGCTCATGAGGAACGTGAACGTAAGAGCCGGCATGTGCAATGGAACTCGGCTCAGCGTAGTTGCACTCTACGATAACGTGATCGACTGCAGGATTATCGGAGGACGTTGCGCGGGAGATCGAACTTTTCTCTGCCGAATGAATCTCACGCCCTCGGACATCGGCATGCCTTTTACAATGACAAGGCGCCAGTTCCCGATTCGTCTGGCATTCGCAATGACCGTGAATAAAGCACAAGGCCAGTCTTTGAGACGCGTGGGCGTAGAGCTCCAAAAACCAGTGTTCGGACACGGCCAGCTCTACGTGGCGCTGTCACGAGCTCGGTCTCTGGACTCGGTCTTCCTTGCAGTCGCCAGCAACGAGGCGCAGGGCAAGTTGATCGCTTCGAGCAACATCACTTTCACGAAGAACATCGTTTACAAAGAGGTGCTCGAGATCCATGCGCCGGAACAGCTGGCAGAGGATCCTCCCTCGCAAGGTGTCCGTCGCAGTGACTCTCAAGAGGCCATTGAGGTGTCGCTCAGTCAACTCTCTGTCTCAGATGCAGGCGCACTGAACGAACAAGAGGAACCGATGGACATCGGTGAAAGCAGCGAGCCGCACACTCGACTTGTGCGTGCGTCGTTTCACCAGGGAGACGCTCGATTTGACATTGCAGGGAGGCAATGCACGGCAATGGCTGCCTGCGCAGTCGCCTTGGCACAAAGCCGATGCCCGTCCACCTGGCACACTGACACACTGGACGGCATCCTCGAAGCCGGTGATTCACTGTACACTCTCAGTGCGCACAATCTGCCGTACGGCGAGGAATTTCTCGCTGTAAATGAGCTCCACGAAAGCTTCTCTGTTATGGGATTGAACTTTTGCATTGCTACTAATCCTGCCGCTGACAGCGCTAAGCACGGTTTGATCTGGCCGCTAAACATCCCTGTCCAACCTAGCCAAGACGCCTGGCCCGATCTCTTTACAGGACTGACCGAGTGTCTCACGAGCTCGGCCTGTGGGATCTTAACATCTGTGGATGTGTCGGTAGCTTTGGGCCGAGCAGACGATGGGACGCACTAGCTGTTTGATTCCCATTCAAGAGACCATCACGGAATTTCGAGTCCAGATGGCACAGCGTGTCTGTCAATTCACTCTGATTTGAGAGTGCTGAGTGAAACGTTCTGCAGAAACGTTCTCGCTGAGCAAGCACTCCACCCTAAGCCATACACAATCGAGAAACTGCAGATTGTTCGACAGGATGACTTCTAGGCTGACAGTCAACTGACTTACGACAAGTGCCTTCAAAATTATGTGCCCATGAGTCAGTCACATGGTAGTGACTCTAAAAACTCAATTTTAATTATAAAAAAAGTGCTCAGCTCATCTTGCAAGGCATTCAGATATGGAATAATTTCATACATATGCTAAAAATGATTTCCGACAATAATCAGTGACAAGCAGTCAGTAGCTACTGGTTTGTTGACATTAAACATGTCAACGTATCTGTTATTACGTACCTGCTTAAATGATGATTTACAAAAAAGTAGATCGCAGAGAATCATTCAAAAGTTAGGTTGTGGCGTATGTGTCTCTCTGCTTGCAGCCAGACACGTGTTTACACAACGCCACCTCCTAATAGTTTGTTGATTAGGACTCCAAGATAATCGCA